>JAQGEP010000173.1:0-92250 GCA_028476805.1 Acrocalymma vagum
AAGTTGAGGTTGTAATTTCCACTAGCACTGGCGTTGGGGACAAATCTCATCTTGGGGACAAATCTCAAAACCTTGGGGACAAATCTCACTAGCCCCAGGTAGAATGTGTCTGACAATACCGAAATTAATTAATACTATTATCCATCTTTGTCCTGTATCTTCCGCCTACCAATATGCTGTGTGGCTATCATAATCTAAATCCAAGTCCCTGCTTTTAAAAAAAAAAACCATTCATAGTCATACTTTTTAAAAAAGAACCCCCCGAAAGACACCATTTACGACTACTCCCACTGCGAAATCTCCACCTTGGTCATTTCCTTCACTACATCATCGACTTTTTGGTCGCTCGGATCTTGCATAATGCTCAGAGGATTGACCCTATACTCGGCATGTGCATGCTTCTCCAGCAATTCCTTTCGTGATTCTACCTCTTCAGAGCTGGCATTTCCGAGCTGCAGCAGCTTCCTGTCGTCTTCTCCCATCGCGTCTTTGAGTATATGGAAAATAATCTCAGCCAAGAACGTGTTATGGCCTTGGAGATACAGCCCTGTGGCACAGAGGACAAGGGTTGCACGTACGGCTTTGGTCTCCGACACGTCCATTTCTCCCACAGCGTCCGGGGAACCAAGGACTTCAGCAGCCTCGAAGCCCAGTTGCGCGAGGATTTTGAGAAGATAGACAAAATGAGATTCAAGGCCATGGAGCCGGAAGAACATGTGGGTCAGAGCCTGGAGGCAGGTTTTGGAACACGCGACCACCTGGCACGGGGTAATGCCATTTTGATCGAGAATAACAGGATTGGAATTTCGGCAGTCTTGGTCCTCATCGACCATTGTGAAATGGCAAAAGGTCATGTGCACAACATTGTGGTATAACATGCTTTAAGCCGGTTAGAAAAGTTCTTATCGCTAGAAAATGGCTACTAGAGACACTTACTGAAGTAAGAGATGAATGGGAAGAAACACATTCTCGGGTAGAATGGGCTCTGCGAGGTTGTTGTACCACTCTCTGAGTCTGTCATAATGACTCTGTGCAATGTCCGCTGCAAACAGTGCGGAGCCATCAGGCTTTTGAAAGGAGAGGCCTGCCATTCCAATGTCCACCATGATTGGATGCAGGTTACAGGTTGCAAGAAAGGTATGGCCGAGGTGCATTGGAACCAAATCTTCCACTAACGGGTATTTAAACCACAACTCTCCAAACCAAACCGCGGCTGTTGAATGCTCGGGTAATTTCAACTTGGGCGGCCGTTTAACCATCGGAGTTCGAAAATAGTAGAAGGAGCACATTCTGAACTGCCATGTGAGACCAGTTTGCCTGGAAGAATAGGTCAGATACTTACGATTGATAATTGAACAGACTCCAAGCTGTAACGGTTCGCATTTTCTGAACCCTGTGTGGGTATTCGTCGCTGGTTTCCGTAAAGAGATTCAATTCATTCGCTAGAACTACAGCCTGCGTCCAGTATTTCGAGCCCACCTTGTCCATGCCATTCATAGAGTAGATTTCTCCCATGATGGAAGCGGAATGAACGTTTGTGATTGTCGCTTCATGTCCCTTGAGTTCCCATAATCTCTTGGCTTCAGCAAGAAACTGATAGCCGTAAGTTCTGGGGTTCCAGAATTCGGACCGATTTTCTATAGCTCTCATACCGTGCTATTTGCAGCTAGTCAGCAATTAAACAAAAGCAAGGATCAGTCGAGTGTAGTCTTTACACATGCCGCCGCCAGAATGCAATTAACTAGGAGCTCGGAGCAGAACTCGTTGCGCACGGCGATTAGGTCATCTAAAAAAATGTCTTTGTGGAAGAAAAAATACCAGGCATATTCGTATTGAAAGTAAACTTCGAAAAGAGATCGCAAGAACACATCGTCGTCGCTGACAAAGGTCCATTTCGAGATGTTGAGAGAATCTGAATTAAGACGCTCATCGACAATTTGCGCGCCGTGGAAAGGAATGTTGTAAGCGCTCGTGTCACTTGAACCTGAAACCGGGCCAGCTGTCGGCTCTTCGCCCAGGGCGGACCTTAACAGGAGCGAATTTCGAAAAGGATTGTCTGCGTATTTGAACAGAGGCTGTAGGTCAGCTGGATACGGAAGTACATAAGAGGAGTGTGTTTCTGGGATAAGAGAAAGCTGCAGTGCGAGATCGCCGCTCTGTACTCGACGTAATATGCTTAACGGACGGGCACCCTGCCGTATTCGCCACAGAATCTCGTTGGCCGTGCTGACTGGTGCTGTTTGAAGCAGGTGAAAGAGCTCTTCCTGATTATAGAGACGAGCCTCGAGTTCGAGACATTTGCGCTGCAACAGACGTGTTAGCAGATGGGCATGGTATCAAGCCCGAGTCGAGAGACAAACCTTGACTGAGCTGGCATCTGGCTCTGCAAATTTGCAAGTGGTTCCACTGATTGTACAACGGTCACATTGGGGCTGCTGCCCATTACACTATCTGGGGTATGAGTAAAAGTAAATGTACAACGAGATGCCAGGGTAGTCAGCCAGTAAATTATAGAGACTTGACCTGACCTTTGTTCTAAGCTTCCGGCAAGCAAAGCAGGCAATGGTCACTCGCGTCCTTTTGCCCGGCCGCGTTGGAAACTGCTGCTCTGGTGGGGGAGGAGGAGCAGCGGCGACACTGGTGCTGATCGATGCAGGAAGCAGTGGCCGCAAAGACACTCTAGATCCGCCAGACACGCCAGGAGGTTGGGGGTCATTCATGGTGCCATGCATGCTGTGAATCGTATGCTGAATACAGGAAAGAATTCGAACTAACGCGACAGTCTAGTTGCAAGAAAAGTATAAGCCGAAGGGTGCTAAGGCTGAAAAGCAAGGTGACTTGTCGGTGGCGCTCATCCTAGTTGGTGCGCGCATCTTTCCCGCAATCCGATACGAGGCAGCCAGCCGTACCTTTCAAATTTCCATTGACACCTGAAGCGTCCTGAGGAGCGGAGAAAGCTCCCACGAGTAACAGTGCGGGTCTTTATAATCATGGAGAATACCCGGAAGCGGCTTCTCATGCCCCGAGTTGGGCGCTTCAAGCCGGACAAGTCCCCAGCCTCCAAGAGGCAACGCACCGCCATTGCCTGCACGGCATGTCGTGAGAAGAAGACTGCAGTAAGTACAAAGAAACATGGCCTGACTCGAAACTGAATGAGCTCTTGCAGTGCAATGGCGGAAGGCCCAGTTGCTCAGCATGCTGCCTTCGAGCCTCGCAATGTGTCTATCTTACCAAGGATGACGAGCGAGTACCAGCATTGACCGAAGAAAACCAAGGCTTAAAAGGGCGTAACGCAGCACTTGAGGAGCTACTTGGCCGTCTTCTGTCTGCACCTGAGGCCGATGCTTTTGCAATACTCCAGCGTTTGAGATCCACTCAAAATACGGACCCACTATCAATCCTGAATGACCTTAGAGGTAACGGCCCAATCGAGCAACTTGGCACTCATGCTGCTGCTCGTGGCGTCCTACCTCACATGAGCTCTGTTTTTGAATTTGAGCTATTGGCTAGACATCCAAATGCCTATCGTACCCTGAATTTGTCTGAGGATGCTGTCATGTCTGTAGATACTTGGGTGACAGGAAACCACGGTGGGCTAGCAGCGCCCTTTCCAGTTGAGGGTACAGTATCCTACACTTTTGGCGATCTATTACTTGATCTCGAGATATCCCATTGGACGACTATTGATGTCACAAACGAATATGCCAGAGGTTTGGAAATAAAATTGATTCCAGCGTCTCCCAAGAGCTAACACATCCAGGTGCAATCCTACAGTACCTAGAAAACGATCATCCCTCTATAGGAGTATTCGATGCGCAGCTGTTTCTCGACGACCTCGTTGATAACAAATCGGAATTCTGCTCCCCCTTTCTGGTGAGCGCACTGCTCGCATTTGCGTCCGTAGGGCTTCCAAACTACGTCGAATCGTGCCGATCACTAAAATGATGGTAGCAAGCATATGCTATCAAAGATAGGTCTGCATCCACTCGCGGCTATGAGTTTGAAAAAGAAGCAGCACGGTTGTTTGATCTGGAGAAGGAAGATTCTTTGACCTTAATCTCTGGTTTAGCTTGTAAGTTACCAATTTTTGCCCCGCAACAAGCACAACATGCTAGTGAAAATCCTAGTTAACGGTAACAGTGCTGTCTTATTCATACGGCGCACATGGCCAGACTACTGATGGCTCTGCTAAATACGTAGCAAAGATATTGGAGATGGGGCAAAGGATGAGGCTCTTCGGTACATCAGATACAAAACGATCACGGGACTTGCAGGCACTCTCAGTCAACCAACAACGCGCCACGTTGGCCGCTGCATGGGGAGGTTTCAATACAGTCATGTGAGTTATCCCAGCATTGGAATCTTCATCTTGATATTGACGTCTACAGTCTATTAAGCCTCTTTTATGTCGTAAAACCCACCGCATATCCACCCAGTTTGCCAACGCCAGGAAGCATCAACATATCGACCACCAACGGGTCGGAACCTGATGTCTGGGAAGATCTGGACTATAACGCGGTTATTCCATTTTTGTGTAAACTTTGGTCTACTCTCTCCGACATCCTGCACACATATCGTCACGAAAAATCGCACGAAGTGGTTTCGTTGACCTTTGCCCACTTGAAATACAGAGAATTATTGACGCTTGCTGACGAGCTACCAAGTTATATGGTCCGCCAAGACCAAACCTCTTCTCACGCGTTGTTTTATCAGTGAGTCAAATCCTTCCTTGCCAGTTTGCTTTCATCCAGAGCTAAGAATTCATCCAGCATTGTGTATCACACAGCCGTATTAGAAACGTTTCGTCCATTCATCCCCCCAAACAAGACCCCCGGTGTCCGATCATTCACTGCATGCGAACCGTTTCCGGAAGCAATATTCGCTGCATCAGTAAAGCAACTCAAGGGCGTCATTCTTGAGTACACATCCCAGCATTTGCGCACAAAGGACACAGTATTCTGGTCTGGCATTGGCTTGATGCGTTTAGTCAACGCGGTGCTCAAGGACATGATGAACCCCGACTGGCGATACTATCTAGCACTGTGCATCAATAGCTACCAGAAGCTTTTCCCCGCCTTTGCCATTTGCGAGGGAATTGTCCAAAGTTTGCTCGCAATGGCGGTAGAGTGCAATGCAATTACTGCATATGAGGCACGCTCGATGGCAGAAAGATTTCGTCACATTGGCGATTTTCATACGGCCACTGTCCATTCAAAAGGTGCTTTTGTTGTTGATTATGACTTGGCAGTCAAGGATCGACGGCTTGCTGTGGTTGAGACTTGGGTGGATAAGTTTAATGAGATAGATGTTTTCTCGGAGTTTACGGAAGGAGTTATTTGATAATAAGAGCATGTAAACATATTGAGAGGCTAATTACACTTCCCTCGGAGTTAAGTTTCGCTCCTTTCAGGGAGATGGCACCGGGAGAGTGACGGTAAGTACACTTTCTGATATCTGTCTATCAAGAAGTGCTGCCTGCTCTCAACATAATGACCGTAGAAGACATTTTACTGACATTGGAAGTATTTCAGTCGCGATCATAAACAAACTAGGTAACAATTTCGTTTCGTACTTTCAATACTCACAAGGAATGCACAGAGGCAAAAGCAGAGGCACGGAAATAACATCACGTTCACACGTCACTGGGACTTGGAGTTCTGAGAACATGTAGACTCGGATCGGTGTTTCGGTACCCGTTGGGATCAATAAAACTCCTTTATCCGAACTCTGCCAGAGAGTGCTTCATGTATTGCCTCTGGCTTTGTATCTTCCTCTACGCAGTGATTACGGGTATCTATGCTTGAAAAAGAAAGTTGAACGTGCCAATCTATTATCATATCACTAGTGATGCTTTCTATAAGGGTTAAGGAGATCATGAGAGAGAACATAACTATGGTAGTCAGTAGTGCAAGTTTCCAGGAAAGAAGTAAACAGCTAGGGCTAAATAATGCTATTGTTCTGATTAAAATGAGCCTATAACTGTCTGAAATTGTCTTCCTTCACCCATAGCCACTTATATCCTACTCTCATACCATGCCCGAGCAATCTTCACCACTTCGCCCATCAACATCCCCTTATCGATTCCATGCTCCACAATGTACCCTTTCTCCTCCACCAAAATATCCCGCTGGACCCACTTCAGAAAAGTCGAGAAATTATTCATAACATGCGCCATATTCTGCTCTCTTAGATAGTCCCCTCCTTGTTCCAATCTCTGCTCCGAGCACCATATTTTCGCAACCGCTGCGGCAGCCTCACGTTTCTCTGCTGTGCCTTCGGCGGGCTTCTTTGGTGGAGGTGCAATGCCGGGTTTGAATGCTCCGCCTTTGGTTTTGAACCAGAGAATGGGATTGGAGTTGTATTTAGCTGGTGCGAGTTTCCAAACTAGGCCTTCGCCATGGCCCTTGATGCCGAATTTCTCTGCGAAAGGGCATTTTTGGGCGATGTCCTCGGCCAATGGCTCGAGATCATCTGCAGTGCGTTGTGGTTCCTGGGGATATAGCGTCGCGTGGTAAATACCACCCCGTGCGATGTTGTAAATGTCGTTTTCTGGTGACTCAATGTCACTGTACTCAGTATCGCCAATCCATTTTCCATTGATCTTGGCAGAAATAATGACAAGACGCTTAGATAACTGTGATATAGCGACTCCTTTTTGAATTTTCTCGCCGATCCATTCGCCAGCTATGATAATCGGAAGAGCAGTGTCGAGGGCAACGTCAGGATTGAGCTGTGTGTATCGCGCCACGTACTGGTCTCGAAGGCGGAGAATTGCTTGTTTCTTATTTGCCATTGCCGCAGCAAAACCTGCATTGTCTGCTGTGACGAGGAGGTTGGTCTTGTTTCGTGATTGAAGGAGAATGGTGTCATCGTTGTGGATGAGCAGATCTGCATGAGTGCCGTGGAGTTTGACTGTGCCAACGATGGGAATAGGATCGAGAATTATTTCTTTCTCTGGTGTCTCTGGGTCGCGATGTAGCCATTGTAGTGTCTTTATTATCTCGCCAATGTGGTTTGTGATTTTTGGGTACAGTGTTGACTCAAGTTGCGACTCTACAGCAGTCGATCCCTCCATATTATCAGCTGCACCCGCCATGGTTTAGGGACGGTGTATTGTAATAATTAGTCCCAATGAATAGACAGAAAGTTTATTGCCGTTAGCAATTGCTGAGAAAGTCGATGGATGAGAACCTGTGGGTCACCCAACGAAGGCAAGAGGTCGAATGCTGGAGGCAAAAAGGAAAGCAGGAAACAAAAACTGGGAGGTAAAAAGTCAGAAAAAATCAATGTAGAAAGATTATGGGTTATATGACTAAAAACTGTTTGACTCGCATGGCAGCCCCAGCTGTCAGAACCGCCCTTCTGTGTGGCCACTTCCCTGCCCGCCCCGTGCGTCGAGGCTGAGGTTGTGGAGTCAGCAGTGGCTGGTTTCGACTTTATATAACTGGAGTAGGACTGGCAGCCTGGTTTTTCATTTAAATGTAGCCAAACATGATTGATAAAATCATCGTAATCATTAGAGCTGGCGATGCTGAGGTATTAGAAAAGATGCGTGGCCGCTTCTTGTTGCAAGTGCGGAATATGGGGTAATCATTTTAGGCTTAGCGTGAAATTACTGGTAATGGTATTTGAGATTATTGAGTTGTCGTCCCAATTCTAGATTTGCGATTTGAGTATTCTAGAATCGAGGAAAGTGTGGAGAGAAGAGAGAACTCCTTGTTATGATATAAGGGCCTGCGTGATGCTTGTCAAATGTAGTGCGAGATTGTTTTCACAAAGCAAGCTTAGCCATACGCACTGAGGTGCCGGTCACTTCCCCTTGGTGTCAGTGGTACATGTTTATTGAATCACAATGTCCAATATGATTCGCTCCATCATTCTGCTTCACAACTTCACTTCTCCTATTGCTGGGAGATCTTGAAGCTAATCACGTGATTTCGCGTCAAGGTCGGATTTATATCCTTTGCAGAGGTAGAGATCATGCAGGGCTTTCTACTGTTTGCAAGAGAGCCGGAGGGAAGTCTTGGAGCTATAATGTGTGCACCTAGTGGTGGTAATTGACGGCACGCTCTTGGGAGCGTTGTAACTTCAGGCTGTTAATCAAGTACGCGATTTCGGTTGAAGGCCCTGCGCTTCCCACGGAAACGTGCGCTGAATCATACAATGCGTCCAGCAGGACTTGTGTGAGCTTGATTGTAGCATGGATCTTCTATACATTACCCAGAGCTGGTATGAATCATTGCTATATGGGTGGCGAATGAACCAGCTTCGTGCTGCACTCGCTCAGATGATCGAGAACTCAGAGTAACCCGAGACTGGAGAGCGAGTCAGCGGGAGTGTCAATCCTGTGAAACATTGATTGGTGAGGAGCGTTGGGAAATAAAAGGGGAGAAGTATTTGCCGCCAACGAAGCGTAGCAAGTTTGATGAAGCCTGAGGCACATGACGGAATGGATTAGGAGCCAGAGCCTGAGAAAAGTTGCCTGCTGAACTTCAAGCGAGAATCACGAGTATCGCCCTTCGTATTGCGCCCTTTCAAATGGTGGGCCACTGAAGGGGCCATGTTGTTGTTGTGGTGGTGAGTCAAGGCATACCTAGGCCACTAACAAGTCTCAGCGTCATTGGCAGGGATGCCTGGAGTGACTCCCGAGCTGTTATCGATACCACGCTTTAAGAGCAGCCCCAGTCCTCTCCACCTACCGCTCTCCCCCAGAGCCATCCTTTGCCTGCCAGCACCCTCCACGCATCAATGCAAGCTGCAAGACATCTCATGGAATATCCGTCTCGAATACGACTGCGGCACGTCCTACGAATACGGCGAACTATACGGAACTTCACCTGAGCTTTAATACCTTCACAACCCCACACTGACCATGACCTCACGACACGCCAAACTGAACCCCGTCGAGCGGCGAAAAGGGGAGTCTGTACGTTCACTTTACTCTCTTTTACTGCATTCTACTAATTGCAAACGAACATAGGCTCTCAGCGAATTCGCCGACTACGTCCAGAAGCAACAGGCACTGCGCCGTCCACCGGGCCAGACTCCCGCCAACCTCGATGATCACGAAGAGCTGAGCATTCTCGACGAGCTTGGCCTGTCCGACGATACCTCTTCCCATATTCCGCTGAAAACACTGTTGCTCGACCCGGCCGAGGAGAATGTTGAAGCGCTCGCTGAACTGATCCGCGCCCGCCTGACCGAGGGCCATGGCGAGACCTTGTTCGATGTCGGGCTCGAGGACAGCGGTGACTCTATGGGCTTCAGCAAAGAAGACTGGACCAAGGCAATGGCAAGGATAGATGCCGTATGCGAGCAGCTGAAAGCCGACTACAAGCTGCTCATGACGAGAAATGTGGATGGTGAAGTTGAAGTCGGCCCGCGGGATGCAAAAGATACCGGATCGAGCGGGAAGTTGATCCTGAGGAGGCGACCAGAGAGCGTTGACGATGTGATTGAGACAAGGATAGCTGTTGTAGGGAATGGTGAGTTTGGCAGCTTGGATAGATGATAACATAGGGCTAACCAAGGTAGTCGATGCGGGCAAAAGCACTATGCTTGGTGTCCTCGTAAAAGGAGGGCTCGACGATGGTCGTGGAAAAGCGCGTGTCAATCTTTTCCGCCATAAACACGAGATCGAGAGTGGGCGCACTAGCTCCGTCGGCATGGAGATTATGGGTTTTGACAGCAAAGGCGAGGTGGTTGTATCCAACGTCGCAGGCCGGAAATTAACTTGGGAGGAGATTGGACGTCGATCTGTATGAGAATCCAAAGAGCTATAACGTAACACGATTGTGCTGACTATTTCAGGCCAAAGTAATCGGCTTCACTGACCTAGCAGGCCACGAGAGGTACCTCAGGACCACCGTTTTTGGCATGCTGTCCAGCGAGCCGAACTACTGCCTATTGATGGTGGCAGCAAATAATGGCCTGATTGGCATGAGCAAGTAAGTCGTTACACATACATCATGAAGTGTTTTTCTAATTTACGCCCAGAGAACATCTTGGTATTGCCCTAGCGCTGAATGTGCCGGTCATGGTTGTCATCACCAAAATTGACATTTGCCCTCCCCAGATTCTAGAACAAACCATCACTCAGTTGACTAAAATCCTAAAGTCCCCCGGGGCCCGCAAAATCCCTATCTTCATCAAGAACCGGGAGGAGTGCGTGAATACTGCTGTAAGTAACCCGTTAGTGGTTGCGATTCTACGCTCACATTATCCAGACTCAGTTTGTGTCTCGTCGAATTTGCCCCATTTTCCAGGTCTCTAACGTCACTGGCGATAACCTTGATCTAGTTCGCACTTTCCTGAACATTCTCCCTCACCATGGCAACTACAACAGCTCTGCACCTCTTGAGTTCCATGTCAACGACACCTTCTCAGTACCTTTCGTGGGTACCGTCGTATCCGGCGTTGTCAAATCCGGAGTCGTTCACACTGGAGACACCATCCTCATAGGTCCTGACAGCCTAGGCCAATTCACTACCACTAAAGTGCGTTCCATTGAGCGAAAACGTATCCAGGCCCCTGGTTGCTCTGCCGGCCAGTCCGCAAGCCTTGCGCTACGCAATGTTCGACGGAAAGATGTGCGAAAAGGCATGGTCGTCTTACACAAGCCCGATAAGCCTGATCCAACTACTGGCTTACTCCCGCAACCCAAAGTCTACCGCGAGTTCGTTGCTGAGGTCTTGATCCTGTCTCATGCCACCACCATCAAGACTCGGTACCAGGCCATGTTGCACGTTGGGCCTGTGTCTCAAACGTGCGCCATCATTGACATCGACCGCCAGTACATTCGAACGGGAGATCGAGCACAAGTTGCGTTCAGGTTTGTTCAGCGGCCAGAGTATCTGACTGTTGGCGATCGTATACTTTTCCGTGAGGGCAGAACGAAAGGCCTAGGAATTGTGAAACAGTTGGGCTATGATCCCAAGCACCCGCTGAACCCTGAGTTACAGAAAGAAAAGGAAAAAGAAGGAAAGAAGAACGGGGCAGCTTGAGAGTAATCTGGTATTAGATTGAGAATTTGATTCTTAATCATCGAGAATCCAATATGTCTTTGGTCCGTATAGAAAGATTCAAATGAATCATGAAACCTGTTCGTAGTCTGTATGTGCCAGTGAGAGAATAAGGTGCCGTGCGTGTTGATGACAGAAAGCAAAAAGCCGGTATTTTGCTTCTGCTCTTCTTGGTCAACATAAGGTATTGACCTCACTGTTGAACTTATATTCAGGAAACGAGCGACGTCGAAATTACATAATGGTCTTCGCAATTCAATGAATTGTATTTGCATTCATCATACAACAATCATTCCATCATCTAAATCTAACACCATCCACCCATCCAATCAATGTAACAAAAAGAGTCACCATTTCTATACCGTAAAATCGTCAATCATCAAAATCCCTCACCCTACTTCTTCTCCCCTCCGCCATCCTCGCCGCATCGTCCCTCCCCTTCTCAACATTCAGCCGCCAAATAAGTGGCATAGGGACCGCGACCAACACAGCCAAAAACCCAAAAGCAGGTCTAATCGTGCCCGCGCGATCAACAATCCAGCCCACAAGCGCAGGACCCACCGCACTACTCCCCTTGTCCGTAACCGCATACAAAGCAAAAAACGCCGCCTCCCTCCCCTCAGGAATCAACGGCGCGAAAACCGACCTAGCGTACGAGGAAATACCGCCCATAGAAATCCCATGCACGACCGCAACGGGGTAGATTTCCCAGGCATTTTGCAGGCCGATGAAGCCGAGTTTTTGGAAGAGCGGAATGTATCCTAAAAGGCCATACAAGGGGATGAATTCTAGTCCTATGAGACACGTGAAGAGGACGGTTTTGGATTGGAGGGAGTATCGCGCTGCGATGCGGGGCCAGGTGAATGCGCCTACGATGCCGGAGCCGATGGATGTTATGGAGAGGAGGGCGATAGCTATGGTGCCCATTTTTAGTTCTGTGCGGGCGAAGAGGACGGCGGTGCCGGCGATTGTGGCGACGGCGTCGGAGATGAGGAACCAGGCGCATAGGAAAAGGAGTGTTTGGCGGAGGCGGATGGCGCGTTTCAGCGTGGCCCAGAATGAGCGGAGGGAGAAGGCAGTGTAGAAGATGAATGTGCTGCCGAGTTTACGGGTTCCGAGGGAAAGTTTGGTTTGTGTAGGGAGAGGTGGTCCTGGTCGCGGTCTGAGCCAGAGATATGTGGGTATTGTGAAGATGGCCCACCAGATGCCGGACATGAGCATGCTGACACGGATAGGGAGACTAGGATTGTTTTTCGATAGCGATGTTTTGTCGAAGAATATGATGATAAGTATACTAAGGCATTGTACGAAGACGGCCGAAATGTAACCTAGTCCGACTCCTTTTGATGAAATTTGCGACGAGCGCTTCAAATCCCTGGCTAGTTTTTCGGGATTGGAGCGATAAATAATATTTGATTCTGCCTCTGGGTTCAGTGCCTCGAGCTCGAAGTCTGAGGATGAATCTGAGGTGGCGAGTTTGGGATTTTCGGGGTGATGAGCAACCAGAAGTGGAAGGAAGGCGTTGAGCAAAACGAAAGAGCTGCCTAGACATGTGATGCCCACAATAACTAGGAGTGGTGCGAGATAGTAGACTTTTGGAGTTATGAAAATGAAGAGTGAGCTGGCAATTGAGCCAGTATAGGCAAAGGTCATGAGCATCCTTTTGCGGTAAGGTCCTAATGTCCAGTCAGCTTTCGTTGAACTTGAAATCCAGCCATGATACATATGGATATTGAAATCTTCGCAGTCCATTAGGGTACCAGCGACAACATATACGTCGCATGGGCGTTCAACAACAGGTAATGTGGGCTATAAGCAAAGGGCCCTAGGGTGGCACACATACCATGGTCAGCAAATGAGCTGAAGCATATCAAAGTGATTGCTTGAACGAGGACAGCAATGGAAGACGTGTACATAGCAAAGCTTGCACTCGTAAGTTCCATTCCTAATAGGTTGATAACACACTGCCCGTTATGGCCATCATCACCTCTGGGTTGCACTTGGTTGACATTTCCGGTACTTCCGGTTTCGATGCATGGTTTTGTTCGATCTGAGAAGAAGACACCATTTTCTCTGGCCAGCTGTTCCAGAAGAACAGGAAGAAATGCACCTGCTCATCAATTAGCCATTTCATATTTGGACAGTGAGATTGCGAAAATGTTTAGTACCAACTGCGACTACAGCATACACTTCGGCTGCAATCGGATAAGAATACCAGCCATTCAGCTCTCGCGTCGTAGTCGGGCTTGTGTCTTCTCCTTCATAGCGACCGCGCTCGTTAGGCCTCACCGCCTCATCAAAGGACATTTTCCGACCGGACTGATTGTTGGAATATGGAGGAGGATGAGAGATGGACTTGAGACTGCGGTGAGCCGACATTCCGAAACTCTACGCGCGGGAAACTCGGAGAATTGATTAGTCACGTGTGACGACGGGTGAACTGGCACCTTGCGATTCGAGAACACATCACTCTTTCTCCAACTTTCAACAATTCTGGTAAGTATTTGAGACACTGCGATTGCCACGAAAATAGTGGGCGTGGCAGGCTATTATGGAAAGCGCATGCTTATTCGGGGCTCTATCGTGGCGCAGTCGGGAATCATCGATCCTCACATCCCCGAAGGCGCCATGTCTGCTCTGTAATCCTCTACGGCAAAGACGACTATGGCTGACACCACGAGCAGAAAGGAGTTAGCAGAAATCCAATGCTCGGTGTGTACGAATCTTAACATCGCCTGTACTGATCAAAATGGCCGCAAACGCCACAGAGCTCCTTTCATGGTCGATGTGGGCGATATCAGAGACGCTGCGCAGAATGGCTGTTCAGGCTGTAGTCTTATCATCCAAGCTCTGAACTTGATCAACAGAGAAGAAGGAAGTACAGACTCTGGGGTTCTCGTGAGGCTCGAAGAGCCAGGGAAGCGGCTAGCTGTGGCGTACCGCGACGCACAGCGAAAATGGATGGAGCTTTTCAGGCTACCGGGTAAGATATCTCTCGATTCACGTAAGTTATTTTCTCCATATTGACTTTGTTTAGGGACTGAAGTCGATTGGTTCCCAACAGACTCTGCTCAGCTTGTATCAGGTAATACACACTCTAGTACCTCTCATCTACAGTTAGCCCGTACCTGGCTGCAAGACTGTCTATCGCACCATCAAACATGTCATTCTTTGGGCTCTTCGAGCAAACATGGGCCACTCCTCCCTAAGAGGGTAATTGATGTGACACCTTTGGATGATTCTGGCTCTGTAAGACTGGTCCAACCCACAGACCAAAGAGCCCAGTACCTGTGCCTCAGTCATTGCTGGGGAGAGCATTCCGTTCCGGCGAGAACCACAACACTGAACCTGGAGAACCGGATAAATCTGATTCCATGGGACTCTCTTACAAAAGTTTTCCAGGATTCTATCGCGTTTGTTCGTTTTCTCGGTCAGCGATATCTTTGGATTGACTCTCTTTGTATCATTCAAGATGACAACGAGGACTGGGAAGATCAGGCTGCTCAGATGGCTAGCATTTACCAGAACTCCTATCTCACGCTTGCTGCTACCAAATCAAAGGGAGGGCACGAAGGGTTGCATAACGTAAAAAATTTGTTTCCAACAACCACATTAGTAGCTGAAGGCCCGAATGCAGAGCAAAGGTCAGTGATGTGTCGGGAGCGGCTGCTGCATCTTTATTACTTTGATCAGCCAAATCCAACTCCAAAATGGTTGAGGTATGAGAGACTGCTGTCGAGATCGTTTCCTCTCATCAGCCGCGCCTGGGCCTTTCAAGAGCGACTATTGTCCCCACGGGTTCTCCACTTTGGTCCGGCAGAGTTGCTGTGGGAATGCTGTGAGACCCTCACTTGCGAATGTACGCATGGAGTTCTGCCATCTCCTGATATTTTTCCAAAAAAGGAATACTCGCATGCACTAAGTAATGCATCTCCGGTACAACGCTCAGAAGCGTGGCGCAATGTGGTTGACGGGTATTCACGTCTAAAGCTCACCTACGAATCCGATCGTCTTCCCGCAATCCAAGGTATAGCATCCCAGCTACTGGGGATCAACTCGTCTAAACCCCTAATTTCTGGGCTTTGGGTAGATTATTTAGTCCGAGACCTACAATGGGACTCTGTTGATATCCCAGAACGGGACCCCTCCCGGCAATGGCGCGCGCCTTCATGGTCGTGGGTCAGTATGGACGGAGGAATACTGTACATGCTTGGTGCCTTAGAAACATTTGAACACGCTACAGTAGTTGACATACAGATGCAAGATAATCAGCCTGAAGGTCGATTATTCCTGAATGCCAAATCCCTAACGCTCTGCGTCCCAATGCTTTCAGGTCGGATCCATGACAGGGATGGTCAGAACGACTGGTTCACATTTGACAACGTGGAGAGGGTGGACTACGACGCTTCTTTCAGGCCGGATTGGGAGTCTGCTATAAAGACCGGTGATGTGGCATATTGCCTCTTTCTGGCAACAACACATTTTCCGCATCGAACGATGGACTTCGGCTTGATTATCAGGCGGACCGGCGACAAGAGTATGGAATTTGAGCGCATTGGAAGTATGAAAGTAGACCATATATCAGAGGATTCCTCGGAAGACACTTTGGACGACATTTCAGAGGACCCTTCAGACAACACCCCGGAGGATATCCCAGATAACATCTCAAGCCATACTGCAGACCCTCCTATTGATCCGCCTAGAAAATACACATCGCTTGTGGATGTGTTCGAAGGGGTGGAGAAAGTGACTGTGACCCTTATTTGATGTGGCATTTGTTATGCCATCTCTTCCTCAAATACATCATGTATATCAATGGAACTATCTCTTTTGTAGCTCGAAGGCAGTATCACTACTTGAGGTGTACAGTAGTTGAGTACATTCTCCACCTATTGATGACATATAGGAATGGACAGGCTGCCACATATGTGTGCTTAAGTAAATTTCTCTTTATTTCATTGTCCTCTGCTATATATTGATATTATCCTTTAATTTCCATGCGGAATTTGCTCAGGGGTGAGTACTGCAACTGAGGTTGTGTCCCAAGAAGGAAAGGCGTGTATCATCTTAGTCATCCGAATTTCTTCCTCTGCAGATCCGCATCGCGAAGCCATCAAACACAACTCGCAACTCGACATCAGCAGTCATGCCGCCCCGGATAAAGGCCCTCCGCCTGGCCTCATCCCTTTATTCGACATTGGATCTCTCTCCTGCCGCGCAATTGATCCCGTCATTCGTCGTTCCAGCCCAGCAGCGCTCCGCATCGATTCTCTCCTCGCTCTCCGATAATAAAGGCGCGTACAGCAAGAAGATCAGGAAAGGTCGCGGTCCAGCTTCGGGCAAGGGAAAAACTGCTGGAAGGGGTCAAAAGGGCCAACATGCTCACGGCAAGGTGCCTGCTGGCTTCCAGGGTGGTCAAACGCCTCTAGAGATCACGAAACCTCCCAGGGGAAACAACAAATACAATCCGTATGTACCTTTGCCTCAGCTGCGAGGATGGCATTCAGAAAGTTTCGGAAACGTGTCGCAGCACATGTAATTTGGAGTTGTTGAGCAGTGTTGCTGACTTGCATCCAACAGCTTCAAGGTTGAAATGTCTCCAATCAATCTCGACCGGATACAATCGTGGATAGATCAGGGGCGCCTCGATCCTTCCAAACCGATCACAATGAAGGAACTTGCCAAGTCTCGATGTCTGCATGGCGTCAAGCGGGACGGTGTCAAATTGTTAGCAAGGGTAAGTTATACTCATTCCGTTCCAGCCTCATACTCCCATTTCCCATCGTTTGAGCGCATTACCAATATCTTCACGGGTGAGGGTCGTAAAAGTACCTGGAATAGCGACCTCATGTCAGCCTGGGCATTGCGCATGACACCAGCGACCTCAGGGCGAGGAATCCTTCGGATGCCCCGCAAAACCAACCCGAAGCCTCGCCGCAACACCAGGCCTGATTATGGGCGTCGCGCTACCGCTTTTCATATCTCCAGATATTAGATTTCAGACTGCCTCAAAGCCTCATCTCACGTCATGGTGCCGTTCAGCCGGAGCCAGCCCTTACTAACCATTGTGTGATCCGTAGGACGCCGATCAGCTGAAGACTCCCATCAACATCATCGTATCCCGAGCATCTGCGGAAGCCATAGCGCACGTCGAAGCGCTCGGTGGCACAGTAACGACACGCTTCTACTCCCCAACTTCGATTAAGCGGGTGCTGCGCGGCGAGACACACCCAGCTATTTCGCTCCAAGCTGACGCCGAGCTCATTTCTAAGGCCGCCAGCGACACACTACTTTCCCCATCCGTGGTCGAGTCTGTCCGCGCTGCACTCGCGTCCCCGGACACGCCTACGAAAGTCAGGAATGAGGCCATTTCTGCGGTCATGAAGCAAGTGGGCGAGAAATTCAAGTACAGATTGCCGGATGCCACTTCGAGAAAGGATATCGAGTACTACAGAGACCCCGCACATAGAGGCTATCTCAGCCACCTGGTCCAAGAAGGAGAGAGTCCAAGTCTGTTCTTCAAGCCTCCGAAGGAATTGAAGCCCACCAAGGCACAAGCAGCCGCGAGCGCAGCCGCGAGAGCGAAGGCCGAGAACAGGCTCTTCTAGTCGGTGTGTTTTGTTCTTGGGAGTTGGGGCTGGAAATGTTGGGCAGTAAATGTATGATACAGAATGTAGAATACCAGCGAGGAGAAGAATTACGATTGCATAGCCTGTAGACGTACTAAAATTTGTACAAACATTAGAAGGCACGAGCTTCTACATTCTGAATATTAAAGTCTAGTAGAGAACCGAGTGATTGCGCCCAAAGAGAGCTGTTTATCAACACTCTTTACTACGACTACCATCTACATTTACCTCTTAATTATGCATGCATCTATCCACTAACTTCCACCATCTCTACAGCATTTACTTTTCCCTTCATACCTTCCCATCTTCTCCAACATCCACATGAGATTCAATACTAAGAGCAGTCCGTACAATTTAGATTTAAAAGTAACTCGCCGTTACTATTAGTATGAGTATAGTAATATTTTCCCTCTTTTCTACATACATAACCCAATCTTCCAACCTACAAAACAAGCAACGAACCCTTAGACTAACAAGGACTTTATCCGACTTCCAACAGTCCCTAACTTTCCTCCCCTCTTTAAAGACATCATATACCAATACCAATACAATCGACTTCGTCGAGCCCAGCGCAGCGCAGCGCCCGCATAATTAACCATTCATCCATCATTCGCATTCAATCGCATTCACTGATCATATCTTTCATTTTTCTTATCGTTTCCATGGAGAAATGAACGACACTGTATAATAATGTACATAGACATCAAGTATATGGACTCTGCACTTCAGAGGGACCGATTAGACTTACGACGCCATTTCGTACTAGAAAATGCCGAGTTGAGTCGATGTATATACCGTGAGGTGAGCCCGGGTATGTTATGTAGTCGTTCGGAACCTAAGCTGCGCAGAAGAAGAAGAAGAAGAAGAAGAAGAAGAAAAGACAAACCTACCCTAAACACAGTCCAGTCAAGCAGAGCAATACTCTAAGCCAAGCAGTAGGAAAAACCCCCCGACTAAGTGAATCAGCAAACAGGGAATGCAGAGAAGCATTAGAAAAACTAACAACGGAGCAGGTCATCGTCCGACCAACCTACCCACACCTACCTTTCTACCAACAGATCAAGAGAGGGCCTGGAACACATGGCATAACACCTACAATGCCCATGCGTGAAGTAGTGGTGGCTTCGTACATAGGAGTCCTTATACGTGCGATATAGATGGAGGGAGTAACCCGTGAACGTGCGTACATGTACATGTACCTGGATGGAATCCTACTCTTACGGGTGTCATCTCGTCACCGGTTTGATACTACCCTAGCTGGCTATGCGAGCCACACACAAGTACAAGCACAAGCTCAAACACACCCAACACCAACACCAACACCAACCCAAATGCCGGCTGACCCCTTGTGGCCATCTCCTTTGCCAAAGACGAATCCTCGTTTGTGGCCGGCGAAACGGATACAGATAACAAATGCTATAATGTGAGAAAGATATTCGTCGGCCTAGAATAGAATAGATTGAGATGAACTGAACGAGGGCGGCTCTGAATACGACACACCGTTCGACATTGGTCTTCCTGGAAGAATATACTGTAAGTAGTCCAGGGTAAGCACCACAACTCGTAGGTGGAAAATAAAACATTTGCCCACCCACACATCTCAGGGGCAGTATAGTGAACGTCGGCAACCTTGCCAGGTCGGGCACCATCCGCATCCACAGAGTGTATTGGACGGGATACGACATGTGCGTTTGCAGCCTTGGACTCACACTTTCAATATCAGAAGATTATTATTGAATGCCAGAGATGAGACGTGCGTGCCACGGGATCAAGAAGAAAACAGATAGGGCAAATGGGTATTTGGAACGATGCGCAAACATGGTAGGCGGAAGGGAATGCCTCAAACCTGGACCTGGGGAAACCAACCAAGTGGCTGTATGGAACGAACACGCATGGGGAAATAAGAGAGAAACAGGATACGCCAGATTCCATGTCACGGATCGTATCCTGTTTGCGCATCGAGGCGATGCACTGCTGGCTCGTTGCGACGTTGTTGTTGCAGGCAATAAAGGAAAGACAAGCGGAGACGATTTAGGATGCCGGGCAGGCTGCACTGCTCCTCTCCATAACCCGCCCTGGCTCAGGCATGCCCCGTAAAGTTGGAAGGTGCGAGCATATGATCGGCGACAGCCCAGGTTGCGTGTGTGAGATCTAAGAAAAGGCAAGGCTGCATGCGGCGGGGCGTCTGCGACAATATGAACTATGCGATTAGGGGTACGTGTAAGTGTCCGGGAGGAGGTCCAAGTTAGGAGTGATGAACAGTGGTGTTGCGAATTTCATATCCTTCGGATATGTAGTGCTATGTCGCAGGGCGAGATGCGGCAGGTCGTTCAATACTATTGAGACCCGAGTCAAAGGATGACGCTGCAGTCAGATACACCAGGGTGCCTTGGCAGAGTCTCGCTTCTGTAGACATTTCTCTCTCCGAAACAGATTCAGCCGGGCGGCGGCGACGGCAATTCGTATCTCCTTGGGCTCATCAGGTCAAGCTGAATGTAGATCGGGAAGAAAGGCTGCTTTTTTTTTTCTCTGCCGGGGAGCGGCCAAAGCCTTGTTAGCCTACCAAAGCGTGTGACCGGTTGTGGAAATCCCGCGGTATCGCAATGAAAGGATATGTCTGACTAGGGGGACGGAGGGTGTGAAAAACGATGTTCATGTGGAGCCGGAAGACGCGGGCTTGAAGAAAGAAAAAGGGCAGGCAGGGATCAACGCCACAGTCCAAGTGTCACGCCTGCAGAATTTCTCGAACTGTAACACAAAGTGCCGAGCACAATGGCGGACCAGTACCATATCGATAGATGCTAGTGGGTGGGCAAATTAGTGGTAGAACCCAGTCCAAGTACAAGCAAAAAGTGGTTTTGCCGAGGGCTTCAATGTTTGTAGAACTGGCCCAGCATTGTACCGAAAGTGCAAAGCTTTCGGTGGTCGGAGATTGGTGAGCATTGGTTGGTCCGTCGCCCTGTTTGTGCGAGCCACTGAAACATTTCGCGCCTCTCCCAAAATGCATCCAGTACGCGGCTGCTTGCGGTTTCTTGCTCGTGAGGGTATTAACTCCTGGCACTACCAGGGCTCGGTTGAATAGGGTGTAGTAATGGCCTGGCTAGGACGTGAAGCGGAGTCAGGCCTGAACCCAGGACCGCATCTGGCGTTGCAAAACCCTCGCACATCGCACATAGCAGAGGCATACATAAAGTAGGCCGTGTGTGCCGAGAAGGTGTATGTAGTTAACGAGCGGCGTGCAGGTGGCGTGGATGTGCCCTCCCGCGCTGAGGCAATAAGATATAGGCTACCCGTCGCATGCGTCGATATGATCCGAGAAAAAAGCGATGAGAGAAATGTCTGATGCTGGCATGGGCAAATGGATGAATGATGCTGGTACACACATCTCAGCCAGCGGCGAGCAGTGACGAAAGCTCCGATTTAGGACAAGATATGCAGCTGCGAATGGACCACACCGGCGAGACGTGCTGCCGTGCTGCGGGGGCCATTGGGCGATTAGCTGCACCGGGGCCCGTCCGGTCGGCGTGATGAGATAGGGTAGAGGTGAACTAGATGAGCCTTACTCTTCCATGCCGGCACACACGAGAGAATGATGCTAAAGTGTGGTTTTCGCGGCGCAGATTGGCGCCAGGCGTCAACTCCAGGCATCGCCGGGCTGAACAGAAAAAAAGCCACGCTGGAAGTCAAGACAAGACAGCCCAAGTATATCGTTACCGGTTCCGGCCAGTCAGCCAGATGCAGCGCGAGCAAAGCGTTATTGTGCAGCCCGCATCTCGAGCGGTCCGCCAGGAGCAACGATGCATGCCACCGTGGGGTTGACGAAGCAAAGCAGCACACGATTCAGTCACGACGGGTCCTCCGAACCAGTAGGTTGGCGATATCGATAGTTTGTTAGTTGGTTCGATCTGGTCTGGGCGCCCAACAGGATTGAGGATGTAGGTATCGGTCAACGAACGGAATGAGCATCCTGCAGCGGGCGTACCTGTCCTCTCGGAACGTGGAACACACGGCTGATAGTAGTACCGGCGAGTCTGGTCGATAACAAACTTAACCCACCCATTCATTCAGGACGACGGCATCGGCCAGCGAATCTCACATGCGCGCGTGGCACACTAGGACGACTACTGTACGTTTCTGGGGGTGTGGGTGGTGATAATAGACATGCAGTCCGGGATAAAGGTTCCTAGTCACCCGTGACGGAACAGTCCTCAGCAACATACAAATTGCTTGCACAGGCGGACCGGTCCTATTCCTAGACCCGGTCCCAGCCCTAGCCTTAGTTCCTCTGTAGGGGGTCAGCCGTGCATCGGAGGCCGGGAATATGGGCATGTATTGTCTACGTCCAACGTAATTGATGGCTATAGGATCTGCGGTTGTTCAGTGTACTGGAATCAAGAACCACGGGGGCTGGTCTGAAAAAGACTGGAGGTCTTGTATGTATCGCCAACAATTTCATGTTTTTGACTGGCTAGCCAAAAAGTATCAAGCCTTTGTTCACTAAACGACGTGGGGCCTGGTCGGTCACCTTGCCGTACAATATCTCAAGCATGTACAAGCAAGATGACCGTCTTTCCCCCAAAATGGCTGCATTCAAAGGACAATGACACAATCGCGGTACAGTGTCGACGCTCCAGGGCAGGGTTCCCAGTCCACAGTGCCTATCCATCAGACCGGTGATGGGGCTGCCTTTGAGTCGGCATAGCAAAGCACGCTGAGAGAGTGAGTGGTGTCTTTGATGCATGACAATGGACCATGACCATGACCAAGGCTATGATTGCCTTTTATTCGCTCGTTTGATTATTTGCCGGTGACCACGACCATGACCGTCTGACCTACTTTTTACAGCAAAGCGGGGGTAAAGTCGGCGCCTGGGAAGGCCAAATCGGCCATCTGAGGAGAGCCGCCAAGCCAAAGTATAAAAGAGGCTAAACTCTGCCTAGGGTAGGTATCTTTTGATGCAGACGACCGACACGCTCGCCACACCCTTCTCGCAGCCTAGAGACAACAATAAAAGAAAGGAAAGGATACAACTGCAGGGGTCCACCAGGGCACCACCACTGTATTGTATGGCAGTGGCCGTGATCCGGCCAGATCTGGCCATATACGCCCAGCCTTGATACTTCTCAAACCGCTTCCTAGTTCCAGTTCTGGCCTACAGGAAGGCTCGCGTCTATGTACATGCGCGTAAGCCGCGCAGCTGGTTGGCTCTCACCAATTCATGGTCGAATTCCCGCAATCGGCCGTGGCTCCTTACCTTCACATCGTCAGGAGTGCGAAGGTCCGAGGAAGACGGAGATAGCGAATCCACCAGCTTTCTTTGTTGTCTAGGGGGGGTGGTAGATAATTGCTGGCTTGATTGAGTAGTATTCATCAATGAGTGTGTGATCGATTCACACCGACAGATTCGATAGGCTCCGTTAATTGCAAAAAGGAAGGTCCAGCTGGATTGCTGGAGCAAGTGGGCTCTGACTGGCATTGTCCCATGAATGATCAAGGCAAATGGTCAACCCCACACAGTACATAAGTACACCACAAGGGCATGCTCGCTTTTGTCAGCCTCCGATTTGGCAATGCACAGGTTCAGACAGCCATCGCATGGAAGTCAAAATTGCGCTAAAGACTTCTGTTGAGTCCTTGGTCGGCTTTTGCGCTCGCTCGGCGGATGAGGATCGAGCGGTTTCGAGGCACCGATCCGAATGAATCAAATGATATTTTGTATAGGTAGGATGATGTGCGCGTCCGGTCGAGCAACGGTGCCATACGTCTCAGCGCGACACGACAGGGGGGACGAGGGGGGAAACTAATAATGCTTCCCAAAGTAGCCTAGGTGCGTCTTACACCCAATGCTTCAGCGACTCGACTTGACTCGGCTCGCAATCGACTCTCGCCGCCTCGTAAAACTGGTGACAACAGCCAGCCATGCCTGCCAGCCTAGGCGACACGAACGAACCATGACGCCGAGTGTCTCCCGCATCCCTATCCCTATCCCATCCTGCACTTACTTTCAGGCTTGCACCACACCGTCCTCCAACGCCCCGAAACTAGCAGGATCATCTCCACAATAATTGTTCTTCTCGGTCTGACGTTACGAGGCCTCGGACTCGTAAATTTTGCACATGTGGGATATCAAGGGTGCTCGGCCGCTCTCAAACCGTAGCCCCATTACAGAAAGCCTTCGGATAGGGTAAGATGAGGCGCGGCGCATCATCATTGCAGCATACCATTTCATCCATTCACGGAACGATTCGTAGGCGGTATCACGAATGTCTGTTTCTTCATACCTTCACATTCGGATCGGCTAGGTTGTGAAGTGAGCTGAAAGAGGGGCTGTTTGCAGGCAACATAGAAAAGGCATATGAGTAGCCCCTCACTGGTACTGTAATTTTTCTCAGCAAGAGGCGTGCAGACCTTCCTATCCGGGTCTGGAGGGTTCCGTATGCAAAACGAAAACAGGGAAAGGACAAGTAAGAAGCCTGGACAGAGCCGTAATTTACACGTGTAGCCCTTTCGTATTTCGATACAGACCGATATAGGAATCTAGGCGACGCAGATAGTGGCGCCCCAAATTGATGACGGCATCGTCGTGACGATTGTTGATTGTCGTCCTCTTCGTCTAGATGTCCAATTTGGATGTTGAAATGCTCCACTTCGGCACCGCGCAAAACCTTCCGCTAAGATGTCCGCGGGCTGCCGGTGGCCATGGCACAGAAGGCGCCAATGGGAATGGAGTGTATTTGGAAAGAAAAGAACAGCGCCTGCTTTTGTCGCCTTGGTGATGCGTCTCCCTTGCGTTGCGTGTGTGGGTGCCAAAATGCATTATTACCATGACTTGTCACGGTCACACGGTTAGTGCCGTCAGTGTCTGTGTCTATGTGAGTGCCGTTGGCGAGCCCAAGACCAAGCGGAATGTCGACTCCAAAAGCAATAACGCTCCATGAACCAAAGTCATTTAGCGAACCGCGGGTGCCCACGGTCATAATTGTAATAGTCACATTTTCACTCCTTGAACATGACGCTAGGTCCGGCCAATCGCGGACGGCAAGGAGGGCCATGAGAAACGACAAAAGCTGCGAACCCTAGCCCCTTTGTCTTCCCTCAAATGGTTGTGATTGTGTTCAGCAGATACGTGCAGCAGGCAGAAAGACGAGGCGCGGCGGTGCCATCGGTACCTCGCGACGCATACGTGTTTCGCCAGGGGCGCTGCGCTGGGAGCAAAAGACCGGTGTTGCGGTGCAGATTGCCTCATATTGGAACGACTCACAATCTGGCCTCAGTAGAGTCTATCTAGCGCCGGATCATGCGGACGAGTTGATTCGCCGGAAATGCCCATGGATCGAGGGATGCAAGCGGCGAAGGGCGTTCGTGATTGGAGCCGTGTGGGGGGAAAAGAGGATGCAAGAAAAATTGCGAACAAAAATAATAAGGGTCGATTCAACACGATCAGCAATATCTCGCTCAAACCCTCAGCCGCCTGCAAACACTAGAGCGTCGCGTTGAACAGGGTTCGGGCTCGGGATTCGAGGATGGTTATGGTCATGGTAAGACAAGAGCCCTGTTAGGGGCAGCGAGCCATGGCATGGCGGCGTTGGTTGGGTGGGAGGTGGAAAGGAGGGGTTGAGAGCGCTCGTATCGCTCTCATCGCATCGCTCATCACTCCTGATAGATGCCGCTGGCGGCAGGCACTGCAGAGTTGCGGTCGCCGCGTGCCTGCGTGCATAATATCAGCGAGTGGTCGCTCGACTTCTGGCTGCTGCTTTTTGGGACCGAATAGCCTGTGTGCGGTCTGCTTTCTGCAACGTAGAAGGGCCGCAGCCAACCAGAGCACGATGTGGGCGGAATGATGAACGCGAAATGCCATTCCAGACCGCCCGGGCCTGTCTGATGATTATTGAGGGCGAGCGGCCACCGATTCCCTTTTTGGGTTTCGGTGGCAGTAAGTCGTGTGTCTGAGCAACGTGAGCCCGTTCACGGTAATTACTGCTTGCCCTGCAAGACGAAAGTTTGAGCCGGGTTGGCTTGTGTTTTTTGTGGGATTTGGTGGCAGCGTGCCGTCGCAGATGTGTCTAGGTTTTTGGCTTTGGCTAATCCAGTCCGATTACTGTATCTGCTGGACGGGATGGGGGAGGCCTAAGGGCCCAAGCCTGAGCATCGTCTTAGAATAATAATAGTAATAATTATAACAAAATGTGGGTTGCCTCCTCTCTGGAACCGCTTCGGTCCGGAGGCAACACAGCCCTGTTTGCATATGTGCAGATATAGCAAGAGAAACGAAGGGTACGTGATGCGCAACAGCCGCTGCCGAGAGATTTTGATGATGATTCCAACCTGGCTGTGAACTACGGACCATGACTGCGAAGGGCAAGGCGTGCCATGTGGGTGAGCAAAGCATGGCGAAATTGAGGGATTGTCTACGAGGCCTTTGGAAAGGGTGAATGGATGTTTGTGTCTGCCTGGGCCAGGTAGCCATGTAGCAAGTGCGGAACGGTGATTTGATATTGGTGCGGCGGCGGTGGAAGCGGAAGTATGAAGTGGCGGTAGCAATCGCAAATGGTGGTGATCATGGTGGTGTCTGCTGGGACATGTCCCCGGCCTGGCTGTCCCACTACTCACGCAACACGCAATACGCAAACAGGGACGCAAGAGGACCGGTGTCTTCGTGTGCAAGCGTGGTGGGGCTCACACACTAGCATGCCTGGATGCTCGCGTCGAATGTACTTGTAGGTAGCAGCCTCCCAGAACTGACGCACGACGCAACCACGCAGCCCCAATGATGCTGCAACGGGTAACAGTCGTGACAGTGGTAATCTGTAGTGTTGAGGTAAAGTCAGAGGTGAATCATGCTGGCTGAAATGGCTAGTCGAGCCCGCCCAATCAGGGCGCAAGCGTACAGCTGCGGCGCACCGCAACTCTTTGAAGCCGGCGGGTTGCTCGTTTCTGAGCTATGCTGCAAAGGGAGCAGAGGCGCAGTGGAGGCAGGCCCCAACTTGGCCCAAGACGCGCACCAAGGAGTTCCCCGAGGACGGCTGCTTTGGGTAAAGTCGAGCACAGCAACGGAGGCACTAATTACTGGCTGGCTGGTCCTCTGTAAATGGTGGTCCTGTGGTCTTGCGGTCCTCTGGGTCGGTGGAGAGCCATTCGCCAACATCTTCCCGCAAAGACAAGCGCTCGCCAGTCGCCATTCACCACTACTACGTACACACGGGCGAGCACGCGGAGCGAACGGGGTTAGAAGGCGACGATACGACACGACGGCTGTTGTTTTGCGGCGGCGCCAGGGTTTGGTTAGATCAGATGGGCTGTGGGCGGTCGGCCACCATGGGCAAATGCGTGTGCAGAGTGCAGGCGTGAGCGTGTGAATAATCAAATCCTGCCTCCGGCTCGACGGCGGCTGAGGTCATCTCATGGTTGTAGTTGTCGCCGGTGGTTGTCGTCGTCCTGATCTCGTCTCGCCCGCCCAGTGAGTGGCTGTTGGCCGCGCGAGCATCCCATGGCCCAATCCCATCCTTGCCAATCCCTCCCTCAAGCGACAATCCTCCGGTGCATGCCACCAAGCCCCACGCTCCATGTTCCAAGCTTGATGCTCCATGCTCCATGCTTCCATGCCGCCATGCTACTGTGCCCACCAGCTCCCCAATCCCAAACGCACCAACGCTGCGAGCGACTGGGTGAATGAGTGACTGACTCCGAGCAGCCTGAGCAGCAGGACGGGCAAGCAGCATCCAGCGTCGCGCGTCGCTTGGCTTAGCTGGCCACTCAGCTGCCTCTGTTACGCCAGCAGGCTTTTTCATCGCAGGCAGGCTTTGACAGGCTCACACGCAAGCTGGGAGGTTGACTGCAGCTGGCCGGGGATCAGAAGGGATGGATGATGCTCTGCGAGCTGGCTGCAACGCCGGGGCGGGTTTGGGCTGGGCGTCTGTGTGTGCAAGAGCGGGAGAGTGGGAGAGGAGCGGGAGTCTGGGTGTGTGTGTGTGTGTGTCATGGAGTGTGTGAGGGTGTGAGTGTGCGTATGCGTGTGCAAGAAAGTCTGTGTCTGGGACGGCGGCGTTGTTTGGCCGCCCTGGCACGATGGCAGCAGGATAATTTGGTACATTACATTACATTATGGAACAGGTCACAAAGGCAGGAGTGGAGGCAGAGGCAAAAGTGAAGGAAAGGCAAGCTGCTAGGGAAGGAGCTGGGAAGGGCTGGGAAAGCGCCGGGGAGAGGAGGCAGCGGCGACCGCGACTGGCGCATTGGCAAGGCATGGCCTGGCGGCGACCACCATTTGCGTCTGTGAATGGACGATGGATAGTCTGGCTGGTCTGGTCTGGTGTGCGTCTGCGTCTGCGTCTGCGTGTGTCTGTGTCTGTGTCTGCGGTTTGTGTGGTCTCTGCGTCTGCGGTCCTGCGGTCCTGCGGTCGTGAAGTGGTCTGTGGCCGGTGCTTGCCTTTCCTTCCTTCCTTCCTGGCCCGCCTGCGCCTGCCCTGCCCTGCCCTGCCACTTCGTTCTTGCTGCCACTGCCCACCACCACCACCCCGGGCGCGGTTGCGTTCCCGGCCCGTGCACGCCTAGAAACCCCCTTGTGCCTTCCACTTACCCCCCCGGCCGCGTCGCTCGCGCTTGCTCTGTCTATTCTCTGACTGTCCATGGCTCCACGCTCTGGCTGCTCCAGTGACGAAACGCACAGACCTACCAAAAAAGTGACTGACTGAGTAGGCGCGGTGGTTGATGTCAGAGCTGCTGCTGCTCTTTCTGGATCAGCCTCTCGGCTTGGGGCGTTGCTGCATCGGCCTCGCTGTCCCCATCCACGTCCACGCATCCACCATCCGCCATCCACCATCCCAATTCCCACTCCCCCAATCCTAATCCCTAACCTAACCCGTCCTGCTCTAACCTAACCCAACCTTACCTTGCCCCAGTGCACCCCCCCATGCCTGGAACCTCCCCGAGCCTTCACACGGAGTCGTCAATTATGTTTTATCAAAACCCAACGGCCCCAAGCCGTGTCGGCAAGCCCAGCAATAGCTCCATCAGAACAAAAAGAAGCGGGCCGCCGCCAGCACTCCCAATCCCAGTTCCAGTCCCAGTGACCCCCTCCCTGGTAGCCGTAGCCTCTACCTTTATTGTACTCTTTACTGTGCCTACACCTCCAGCCCTCCCGCTCTCGGTATAGCATCGCCGCTTCCACCGCTCACCTCTTGCTCCGCGCCAGTCTCTATCCATTCTTCTTTATTGCGCCTGCCTCCACCCAACACAGCCTTTCCCTTCACCTTACGTACTTGACTTCACTTTACCTCACCACCTCACTTCACCTCATCACCTCCTCGACTCGACTCTACTCGCCGCCGTCCCTCCTGCTCAGTCTCCCTCGCCCTCTCGCCCCGGAAACAGGGTTGCATTCATTGGGCCTACACATATTTGACCAGAGAGCATACCGTCAACAACACACTCGCCCCCTCTCCTTGCTTGACCTCGCCCTCTACTCCCAGACTCTCCACAAATCCCCGTTGACGGCAATGCACTAAACATCACTGGTGCAAACAACAATCACTCCCGGAACAATATCAAAAGGGGACTCTGTCTCGCCCACGCCCATGCTGGAGCCGGCTCTCTGCTGAACGCTGACGCCTTCCCCGTTCACCACTCGCCCCTCCTCTTCCCCTCTCACCTCCACAGACAATACCAATTACTGGTCCCCTCATCCAACAAGAACCGTCCACATGCTCGAGCTACAGCTTCCCAATCCAATGCCGCACGTCCTCCCCCGGGAGCGTCCCCTCGACTTCTACAACCCTTCTCACTCTATCCCCAAGTTCGACACTTCTCGCCAGATGCAACTCCCCGTACCCAAAATCAACGGTCATGACCTGGATGCGCTGAGGACTGCTCCCCGACCTCCTCTCACTCCACCCTCCGATCCTCTGGCTTCTGCTGTGCGGGTAGTCTCACTCCCTCCTGGTCAGGGTGCTGGACACGAGTACGGATACCAATTGCCAGCAATTGGTAATTCAAGGAGTGTCTCTGCACAGCCTAGCCCTACTGCTCAGCGACATGCCCAGCAGCAGCAGCAGCAACAGTCGCAGTCCTCTTCTCAAGACATGACCCAGCAGCAGCCTCGCAAGAAATGGAACATTTCTCCCAACCTCAGAATTCCCTCCAAAATCAACACTCCCCAAGATGGTCTGCCTCAGCTAGCAGCAGAGGTGAGTGTACACAGCCAGCTACTATGTACCCAATACTGATCTTCTTTCAGGTTACGTGCCTCTTCTGGTTCGAAAGCTCTACTACGCTCAAGAAGGTAGTGGAAGCAGCAGCATCGTCAGCATATATCCCAAACCAACCTCTCGTACCAGACGCAATCCCCACAACGGCATTTCGAAAGTGGGTTGCTACTATTTTGACGACGACCCAGGTGGCTCAAAACGTCATTTTGCTGGCACTGCTCTTCATCTACCGGCTCAAGCTCACCAATCCCAACGTCAAGGGCAAGCCCGGTAGTGAGTACCGTCTTCTAACCGTAGCCTTGATGCTCGGCAATAAGTTTTTGGACGACAACACCTACACCAACAAAACTTGGGCAGAGGTTTCAGGTATTTCTGTGCAGGAGGTGCACATCATGGAGGTGGAGTTTCTCAGCAATATGAGGTACAGCCTTTTTACCTCGCAGAAAAAGTGGGACGAGTGGCATGTTGTGCTCGGAAAGTTTGGTACCTTCTTCGACCGAGCCTCCAAGATTCCCGCCTCGGGTGCTATCAGCCCAGTTGGACCACCAACTCCTTCACTAGCCGTTCCCCAGAACTTTGTTCCTTCACCTCCAACAACCCAAAAGACCTCTCCTCCCACCATGGTATACTCGCCGGCTCACTCGCAGTTTGCAAATACGCCATTGCTTCCTCCGCAGGTTACGTCCACCGCCGTTTCCCCAATTGGCGCCCTTCCTGAATTGGGCCCCATCCAGCGCAAACGAAGCCTCGACAACAGCGCAGAGCCGGCCCCAAAGAGGCAGGCTCACGGATTTGCTCCCGGCCCATATAGCAACGCTCCTCTGATTCCTACCCTGCAGACCCCCGTTAACAGGTCATTCGAGCCCCCGCAGTCCCTGAGCCGTCTTCCCCCGCTCCCAAGCCTTGCTATCCCAGCACCTCAGCAGAATGCTCCCGTGCAGGTCAAGAATTGGTCCGACCTCCCATTGCCAGCACCGGGGAGTCGTTCTATGGCCATGGTGTACCCGCCTCCCGTCCAGTGGCAGCAGCCTGTCAGCACGCCCACTTCATCCGCGGCACCTCCGTTCTCGGCTACGCATACGCCTACTATTGGGGACCGGTCTCGCCAGATCAGCCCCTTCCCACCCTCCGCAGGTTCTTCTCCAGTGAGCGCGACCTTCCCAACAAGCCAAAGGCAATTGTCGCCGTCGCATTTCCTCAACCAACGACAATCACCCTACCGCCCTGTGCGCGGCGTGCACACACTGCTTGTGCCTCCACCTCCGACGTCAATGCACAACCCCGCCCGCCACATTGGCTATGATCAAATGCAGTACCAGCCGTTAGGACGTCCAATGACGGAACGCCGTGTTGGCCCGCTACCATACATGGACCCGAGCTCGTGGTCAGAGGCGAATCACTACACTCAGTTGCCCATTCCGCAACAACCGGTCTTCCGCTAAAGATGACCTGAATTTCTGACTTTTCTTGAGGTATACGCTGCTAGGCAGCCGTGCTTTGATGAGTCTTCGATTCACATTTTGAAAGTTTTTTTCTGCTTGCGTTTCAGCGTGCATTGCATTGGGTGGCTACTTTTCTTTTTCATCTCTTTATTTTCATTTTTTACCAAGCGTGCTAGCTGACGCGCTCAGCTTGCACACATTGCATCATACATTAGCATATGACGGCGTTTCTGTACATTCAGGTTTTAGCGGGCCGCAAAGAGGTCTGCAATATTCGGGCTAGTATCTGGGACATGCGTGGGTCATTTTTGCAGGTCAACTGGAAATCCCACATAGCTGATTGGCCGGCGATTTTTTCAAGGTCATTTAACCAGGCATGGATTGACCAAAGAAGACTTGGAGGACACTGGAGAAGGCTTTCTCAAGGAGCAATCCTGAAGGAGGGAAGCCTGTACGATTAGTGTAATCACGATTACTTTTTAGGAACGATGAATACACAAGGAAACGAGCAATACAATATATCAGGAGCCGCTATTCCAGGCGGGCTTGAGACTATGTTTCAAAAATTCTGCATTATTTTTCCCAATTGGGTGCTTGTGTTGAGATTTGTGCTTTTGGTGAGTTGAGTAGATGGGAAGGATCAACCGGGGGCGTGATCGGATGTGATTGGTTGACGTTTCACAAAGGAGTCGGTTGCGCTTTCCATGTGTCAGTCTCGTGTTCATGGGGCGATGCGATGAATGGGGTAATTAATCACGGGAACCGAAAAGAAGGAGGATTTGAGGCGTTGAGAGGCGTTGAGATCGGGAATTTGGGATTTATTTTTAATTTGAAGACATGTTTCAGAGTGTGGTTGATTATACCACATGGTGGCGTTTGCGCAATAGTGGTTGGTGGTGGTTAATTTTCCTTTTTTTTCTTTTTTGGTTTCTTTTTGGGCGTTTGGGGCGGGGAGGCGGGAGGCGGGTAGGGGAAGTGCCGGTGGGGATGGGGATGTGATGGGCGTCTTTTCATTTTTTTTTTTTTCTCTTTGTTGGAAGGGTTTACGGGGATTGGCACAGCAGGAAGTGGTGGCTGTTGTTTAATTTTTGCCTTTTTTATTGGTAAGCGGTGTAAACATATACGCGGTGAGGATAGACTTGTAAGTACAGAATATATAATTCATTGTTATTATTGTCTCGTGTTTTTCAACAGGCTACATGAAGAGGACAGACACACTTAGGTCTATCCAGAATAATAAACCTTTATTTTTTAAATATATAGATTTCTAATTGTAGAAAATTATCATCGGAACAGGAGTGCTGTGATAATATTCTTAAATGTATCCACACCATGTGTCTCTAGAAGGTCAATTGTTGACTTCAGCAATTGCGCTATTTGGGGCAATCGTCCCTAAGTCGCATATCTTGCTACAGGGACGCCATTCACTGATGCCCCAGATCCAGGCATATACTTCACAACTTCATCCTGACAGTGACCCACAGCCGCCACCACAACTCCCATCGTATCAGCACTGTATTTATTAAGGAGTTTAATCGTATGTAACTGTCTATTCCTAGCCGGTACCACGACTAGTAAACACAATTCTGTAAAAGTGCCATTAAGGGTCAGTGCTAAACTCAAGCACGCATCGAAACGTATCTAACCAGCCCTATCTCACAGCCCAAACAAAGAAACAATTCAAATTATTACCGCCGAGTAATCCCAGTTGCATGTAAGTCCGCATCTCCATCTCCAATGCATGACGAACTATCCGCTCGTTAAGCGTGAGCAACTCGTCATTTAGGTCATTATAATCGCAACAGCTATCATCCTCTATGTCCCGCAGCGCTCAAACGCAGTAAGCCCGGAAGCACTCATAATAACCGTTTCTCGCTAAACTCTTCGCATCACTGTAGAACTATGGATACAGTTCAACTAGCTCAGCAATTGCTCTAAAAGCAATAATGTCCTAGGGATTTATTTCTAAAAAGCCGGTCTCGCAAGTTAAGATAGTAAGTTAACTCCGTAACGCTTCACTTTTCTATGAAGCCTTTTGTTACAGATATGAAATGCAACATGAGCGATCCGGAAGGGAATGTGATGTGAACTATCTGCATTTTTGGTGGAGGGAGGTTCCTGCGTGAAGAGGGTGGCGGAGTTAATTGTCGTTGTTCGTTGTCCACGACGGCTGATGAGGTGAGAGTGCATCCACGTGGCTCTTGATTCGTTCGTCGCGGTTCCCGAGATTGTCTGCGTTTTATTGATTCTAGAGGCACTTGGTTACCTTTCGAATAGTCAAGGGGAACGGCTTGCCTCCTTCGCGCTCGCTCAGGCAAGGCATGGTGTGCAAGAGTCTTCACGAGCGGACCGTTCAAAGAGCATGTAAGGATCCAACAGACGATGTACGCAACATATTGTATTCGAACTGCAAATCGGTCTTTGGAGCCAAACCAGCTATTTGGTTGTTTCGGGTTGGGTAGATTGTATGCAAGTCAGAGGAATCGTCACAGGCCTCGAGAAAGGCATTTCTCGTAAAACACCTACTGCAGAATCTCTGCAGGGACCTTGCTGAATGACGTGATGGCGTTCAGGTTGTCAACTTTGTATACGATTGGCAGTGAGTATGTAGTTGTTTGAGGAGTGCTAGTGTTAGGGTATAAGGCATCCCTGATTGTGTTGCCTTCAAACCGTTCAGTTCTAGGCCCTAATACAGATAGTCTTAGAAGTTTATAAGATGCTTTTGATGGGTTCAAGACCTGTATATAGTATTGTATTCTTCTATAGCATAAGGTGAGACGTGTTAAAGTTAGTTATCAATCAACTCATTTCAAATATAAAAAGAGCATGTACATTTATCCGTCAGAGCTATTAATACTCGCTGGTTTAAATTTCGTGATCTTCGTCACTGCATATACCTGGCAAGGTGAAGATGCTGTTGATATGGACAAAGCTGATGATTGGTTTATACATCCTGTGGCATATAATCTTCGTCTTCAGGGTTTTTAAGTATAGCATTTGCACAGCAAATAACTAAGCAGGCGTTTGCGGTGGGTTGGATGGGGCCTTGAGGTTAAACTTCAACTTGGATTTCGTCTAATATGCCATCGCCCTCTTCCTCGTCTAGATCTTGGTCTGGGTTTGGGTTGCGGTTTGGGTCTTGCTCTATCCTATGGCATATTCGGAGCTTGCATTCGACTGTTCTAGGATACATATCCTTAATATATAGCAGCCGAGCGTTTTCATTAGCTAGGGCCAGATTAATCCGCTTTATTGGATTATTGTGGTTGATATACTGGTCGTATAGCGCTTCTGCCTGTGGTCGGATATAGCTGTTATTATATTAAATTATCCATGTAAACTAGAAAGTTGTAGTTTAGAATTACTCACTCTGTGATAACCTAGACTTGCCAATCTTTGATCTATTGTTCAGCCTTATTTGCCTCCAGCATTCCGCGCACTGAGACCATAGATTCCTAGGGGCGGATAACCATCAGGGCTCTTTATATAATAGACTAAATAGCTTAATAGACCAGTTACCTACTAGACACGGGTCAAATCTATATAAGCTTAAACCTGCTACGCCCGCCATGTAGAATATATACTAGAATATAGAGTACGCTATATCCAAGGAAGAGAAATGAATGAAATTGAAAAAAATAACCTAAACCCCAAAACCTTAAAACTAATACCCTAAACTCCATAAACGAGCGTAGTACTTAATGGCTGCTGGTTCTCTGAAGGAAAATCAATACCATCCATCTATATCCCGTACGACGCAATGGGGGATAGCGGAATTTGTGAAGTCACAGCGTCAAAATATGATTGCTTCAGGGCATACAATCATCTATTCAGTCTTATGTATACATTAATTTACCTATAAAGAAGTTGGACCTTGAATTAATACGCAATTCCAGATGTATTTTTTATAATAGTTTGCTGTCCACATTGTATGAAGGCTGTGCTGCAAATGGTACATGCCAAAATTATAATGAGACGGGATGACATTGGCAGGCAACCAAATTTGAATTCATTATTAGGAACGCACTAATACGTTTAAGCCATTTGATCCTGCGTTGATCCGAAAGTCCTCCAGTAGTGTGTGCTCCTTCCAACACTTCCATGTATCCTACTTCACCCAATCCACCGTTTCAGTACCACCAAAGTCCATCCATACTCAAGTCCAATCAATTGGGCCAGGTTAGAGTATCCTGGGGCGCAGGCGCACCAACCCAGTCATCCCCAATGGCAACACCTGCAAATCTCATACCGTAACGGGAGCCATCGAGCTGGGTCTGGTGTATGGGAGTCTCCTCGCATTGAAGCTCTTCACTGTCGGGGCCAAAGCGGGAGAGCACTTCTTGAGATACATGTGGGAGAGCGTTCATCAGGTCAAGGACGTCGTCGAAGGCGGAGTTGATATCTTCCGTGGTTGGCGGAACGTGAAGTTCTTCTGGCTGCGCAGTACCAGCACCGATTTCCGCGCCACCAGCAGCCTCAAGGCGAATGCCACCGATGGGATTGCTAACGGCAGTGCCAACAGTCGGGCCACCAACAGCGTTACCAACAGCTTCACCAACAGCTTCATTGACTGCTTCACCGACGCGTTTACCGGCAGCCTTTTCCTCAGAGTAGACTTCAGCGGGCGTAGGCCAAGAGAGTGGATTGTTTACCTGAAGAGCTTCGCGCTGAAGTTGGGTTTTCAAGGGAGACGACATATCGCAAGGGGCTTTTATGGGAATAGCTCTGTTAGCTTTGTCTGGGATTATGAAGTGGTTATTGTAGTCAGATTCAGACATCAGAGGCATACCATTGGATCGTCTACGTGCCGCGCCATTGCCAGGCTTGATGCTCGGGATGGCATCGTCAGGGTAAATGTCAGCGTTGGAGGGCTCGGGACCTTGATCGGTGCGTCGTGGACGAAGGGGACGTCTGAGAGTTGGCTTGCGGAAGTTACGCTGCCCAGGTCTCATTGGACCGCTTCCACTTGGATAAGTGAAGTGATGGCTGCCCATCTGGTAAGCCTGTGGGCCGAGAGGAATCTGCTGAGGCAGTCCGAAGCCGAGAGGCACGTTGGGACCCATGTGGCCCATGTGGCCCATTGGTGGCAGCTGAGGCAGATGGTTCCTGGCTGGAGCGACTGGCGGAGCGTAAAGAGGCATTAGAGCAAACGTAGTATACGAAGCGGCTTCGGGCTGAGGGTAAGGGTCGAAGTGCGGAGTGAACGACTGAAGCGCAGCGCCTTTCGGATTCATGTAGTGAGACGCGCCCGGGACGAAATTTGCGTCTGAATTAGCTGAAACTATCGTGTAAGGGTCGGAGGGGTATGGGAATCCCATCATGGGGAAGGGCTCTATACCTAGATTGTGAGCAACCATGGAGAAAGTGAGGTGGGAGGTGAGCTTACGGGGAAGGGGAAGTGAAGGAGGTTGAAGGTGACCGGCCATTTCACCGGCAGGGCCAACAGTAGTTGGTCTGTACTCTTCTGGTGTGAACTCATCGAAGTCTTCGTCAGAATCCTCCTCCTCATCGTCGTCATCGTAAAGACCAAACTCCGCCCTCGCCGGTTGGAACGTAGGCGCAACATCGAATTGTACCGCGCGAGCAGAGCCTTCACGAAAAGTTAGATCCGAGCGAGCAGAAACGCCATGAGGAATAGTAGAAGCTGTGTAATGTTAGCTGATGTGTCTCTACGTTTGAGTCTCTCTTGACTTACACATGGTTGCGGTTTGAACTCTGGTATGTCTCAAGAGAAGACAGTTTCAAAGTGCGCGTTTTTTTGTTTACACGATTGTTGTCGAGGCACGTGTGGCGAAAATTTAAGCGGGCTATGGAATCCCTTTTCACTACGCGTACCTCGAAGCCAGAGTGAAAAGACCAGAGTGAAAAGATGCCCATGGGCAAATGCTATTTTCAAGATCTCTCAGAGCTACTTCACCACAACAACAAGATAAATCGACAGCTACTACAACTTCTCCACCTATAGATAAATCTTGGTTGATAGAGCAATACTAATAGACATCTTTATTGGCAGTTTTCCTGCCTTGCCGACGCTCTTCTGCCATGCAGATGGGGAGAGGCTGCTATGCTCGTAGTTCCGACGGGATTCTAAAAAAATCCAAATTGAAGGCATCCGTAACTGAGCTTTCAAACGGGCCTGAGGCCTTGTTTTTGGGAATTTTTAGAAGCTAGATCAGTTGATCTCTTCTATATCGACTGAAGTGACGGATTGGTGGTGTAGTGACATTAGGCCGGGAAACCTTCTTTGGAACCAGAGGCACCATAATTACGTTTCTGCGTAGTCCCTATACATACTCCCACTTAACTCTATTTCTGAACCCGACATGTTTCTTGTTTCTCTGTTTTCTAACGGTAAACAGCGCAATACCACCTTTCGGGACTGTCTGGTGTAGTACCAAAGCAGACTATACCGATTTGGGAATGGTGCTGTGCGGTGGACTACACATTCACCAATGTAAACGCCGAAGTCCGAAAGGCTCGAACAATCCTCCGCTGACCCTCGCACAACTCAATTTAATGTTTAAAACTCCTTGATCCGCCGCGTAGGACATGAAATTTCCGATTCTCTACTATTTCCCCAGCTTCGATCTCCAACACCACTTAGTTCACCCTGGCCTTAATTCATCAACTCAGCAAACATGGCGACTGGTATCCTCATGCCTTCAGCATTTACATCCTTTCCTCCATTCTCTCCGCATCCGCAGTGGTCACCAATCCAAGGGCATTTTCGAAGAATTGCTACGAAATGTGGACATCAACTACACCCTTCAGCCTCCTCCCACACTCCTTGGTGTCCTAGTTGCACAATCTCCACCGCCAAAGCCAATGTGGAATATACCTGGAACCTACTGGAATCGGAAGGAGGCCTATACCTGCCCGTTTTCATGCGCAGCATGAGATGGAACGAAGCAAGGCTAGCGCACAATGTAGCAAAGGAACGACTAGAAAAAACATGGACCAGAGACCGATGGCGACGGAAGCGCGAGCAGGCCTGGGAAGAAGCACACTGGCAATGTAGCTTCGGGCCAATGGATGACCACAAGCTTTTCCAAGCACAATGCGAAATATGCGAAATCAAGGTATCGGGGGCTATTCCATTCAACTTTCATCCCCAAGAAGTTGAAAAAGAAGTGGCATGGTGGGAACAATCCGGAGCATTAGCACAAGAGGTGCCCAAACCAGCTCGAAAACAACCGCAAACCCGAATAAACAAAGACAACCGAAAGCACAAAGGCTCACTGGCTACTCGTAGAGTAATCGAGCATCTCCGAATCGTGCTACTCAGCACGCGGACAGAACAAGAGCTCTGGGAAACAAGACTCCGGACGGAAGCCGCGCTTCGCCGCAAACACAGACTCACCAAAAAATATCAATTCGAGCCGCATTTCTGGGACGCCCCGATCTCTGGAATTGCAACTCGCCAAAACTACATTCGGTCCCAGGAGGACCGCCGTATGGAGGAACGCCGCGCTATGGGTAACGCGCGAACGCGGCCCCAACGAAGCAGCTCTCTGTCGCACTCCGAGAGTGCCGATGAACTTGTGTTGAACAGGGACATGGAAGAGAGTATAATAGTGATTGAAAGACGCGATGAACTTGAACGAGAGACGAGAAAAGCCAGCCAGGAGGTCGGGTATCTCTATTTTGTGGGCTTTGCTGATGGGCTGGAGTATTGGGGGGATGAATTTCGAAGAAGTGATCATCGGTTGGTGTGGAGGAAGGCTAGTCCTTCCGGAGGACGATTGGGGCTGAAACAGAGGAGGTCCGGTCGCAGAGGGACGTGGTGATTGGGGCTGGGGGCCAAAAGGTGGCTTTCCTCGGGATGGTAATTTTTCAGCTTAGAGACCGTAAGCTAGATCTTTGTAGAATTCCGGCATCTTGTGGTAGTTTCGTCTTCTGCTAGAAGAAAAATGTCTAGGGAATGCGTGTGTAATAATAGTTTAGATTTGCGAGGCTGGAGAACTGTCCTGACCAATAGAAAACTGCATACGGTAATTACCGTTAGTTGACTGGCACAAATATTATTATTGTCTTTTTGATGATAGTTATAAAACCATGTATAGTTCTGCATATCAAAACAAACATATTGACATTAAATTATTGTAGCTACCATTGCACTCTTGATTTCGACAGGTACAATGACATACATCGCTATGATTGGCCGACGCGTTTCCGAGTGGAACCGAGGATTATCCGGCGCGTCATCTTTTGGGTTTTGAGACTGAGCATGTCGACTTTTCCATTCAAACCCAGACTTACTTGTATCCATCAAGTGGTCTACACAATCTCCTTTTTACACGATGGGGAAAGGTACGGACAAGCTATACATCACTCACTCCGAGTGGTCGTCCTCCGATGCATTCGGAACCTCGCGCGGCGCAAACAATTCTGGCAAAGCCTCCGCTTCAGGCTTGTCTTCAAATTTTAAGCGCCTCCCATTCAACTACTGCGCCGTCTCCCTCCAACCTTTTGTAGACCCTGTCTGCACACCTTCAGGAACGATATTTGATTTGACCCACATTCTCACCTGGCTCTCAACGCACCCGGACACCAACCCTATCGATGGCACACCTCTCAAACGCGCCGACCTCATTTCGCTGAACTTCACCAAGAACGAGGATAATGAGTATGTCGATCCCGTCACATACAAAGTCTTCACAGACAATACACATATTGTTGCGCTGAGAAAGAGTGGGAACGTGTTTGCGTGGGACACTGTTGAGCGATTGAACATCAAGGCAAAGAATTGGAGGGATTTGGTGAGTGACGATGAGTTTTCAAGAAAGGATATTATCACGCTCCAGGACCCGCAAAACATTGAGTCCCGCGACTTCAGTTCGTACAAGCACATTCAGGATGGAGAGACGGTGGTGCCGGGTTCGGAAAGCGGAGTAAATAAGGATGCGATTGGAAACGCAGCTAAGATTTTGAAAGCCAAAGAAGCTGTGGCAAAGGCGCGCGCGGATCGTCAGGCCAAAGCACAGGGAATCCTGCCGTCCAAGGCTTTGACGACAGCCTCGAAGGGTAGCGCTGCACCGAAAGCAGCGTCAACACATTCGGCGAAGCCAGCATATAATGCTGCTGTTTACACTTCCGGAAAGGCAGCTGCGTCTTTTACGTCAACCGGCGTCACACCTCATACTTCTGGCGAGCGCGCATTATTGTCTGATGAAGATTACATGCTCAAGCCAAAGCGAGTGAAACAGAAGGGATATGCAAGAATATCGACTTCCCTTGGAGACCTCAACATCGAGCTGCTGCCTGAATTTGCCCCAAGGGCTGTATGGAATTTTGTCAAGCTTGCGCAAAAGGGATATTACCGCAACACCATCTTCCACAGAAACATCAAAGGCTTCATGATTCAAGGTGGAGACCCCACTGGTACTGGGCGCGGCGGTCAAAGCATCTGGGGCAAGCCCTTCAACGACGAATTCGAAGGACCAAACACGCATAATGCTCGCGGAATCCTGTCAATGGCAAACAAGGGCAAAAACACAAATACATCGCAATTTTTCATCACATATCGACAAGTCCCACATCTAGATCGAAAACACACCATCTTTGCTCGCGTTGTAGGAGGCCTCGATACAACGTTAAAAGCCATGGAGTTGGCTGAGACGGGTGAGAAAGATAAACCCGTTGAAGACATTGAAATATTAGATGTCGTAGTGTTCGTCGACCCCTTTGAAGAGTGGCAGAAGGAGCGCGCAGAGAAGGAAGCAAAGGAAGTGGAAGCGGAAGAAATACGGAAGCAGGGTGGTACCGCAGACGATCGGACAACTTGGACAGGAAAGCGCATAAGAGCTGACGGAAAAGTGGATAATGAGAGCGAAGCAGGACTAGGCGTTGGAAAGTATCTCAAAGCTGCAAGGCAGGAGATGGAAGAAGATGAGATTATAGGTATGGTCGATGAAGAAGAGGAAGTACCTGCTAAGAAGAAAGCAAAGACTGGTGGATTTGGCAATTTTGACGCCTGGTAACATGAGGCGCTGCCTCAACGCTTGGAGATGGGAACGTTTTTACTGCATAAGGAAAATAACCGCTATGATACCCAGAAAATATCGACTTGCATCTTGAATGCCTTGAAAACTTTTCTTCCACATTGCTCATATAATCACTTATTACAGCACAGCTACTACTGTACACACGCCGTATACATATATGACTGTTCCACTCTTACGAATCTCCACATTCGCTTACATACTGTATTACATCAGCGAACGCCCGGCCCCACCGAGCGCCCACATTTCAAAATTACCCCCCTCCACGCCACCATTATTATCTCCACCAATATGGGCGATATAAACGCTGCGATTGCAGCAATCGAATCCCTGAGCATAGGCGAAAAAGTTAATTATTCTAAAATTGCTTCTATCCATGGCGTTGATCGATGTACTTTGTCCCGCCGACATCGCGGAATCCAGAAGGATAGGAACAAGGTCGACGCAAATTTACGACTCCTCAACACCACCCAAGAACGGCAGCTTATAAAATATATAAAACAGCTCATAAAGCAAGGATTGCCACCTACGAAAGATATGATTCGAAATTTCGCGATAGCTATTGCTAAAAGAGACGTTGGAAAGAACTGGGTTGATCGCTTTGTACGGCGCCACCTAGATGAGCTGATATCGCGATGGACGACTGGAATTGATAATTCACGCTACCGAGCTGATTTGGCATATAAATACAAGCTCTATTTTGAGTTATTACGCGATAAAATTGAGCGGTATAAAATACAGCCTGAGCACATGTATAATATGGACGAAAAAGGATTTCTAATTGGGATAATTAGCGGAAAGATGAAGAGGATCTTCTTAAAACAAGAGTGGAGCAAGAAGAGCTCTTAGCAGTATATACAGGACGGTAATAGGGAGTGGATAACTGTAATTGCTTGTATTTGTGCCGACGGCAGCTTACTGAGTCCTGTACTGATTTATTAAGCTCTGTTAGGTGATATATAAGATAGCTGGTTATAAGACTTTGATCCTGAAGCTTATAACGTATTTTTTAATATATCTCCGACTGGATGGACGAATAATCAAATTGGACTATTCTGGTTGAGAGATATATTTGATCGTGAGACTAAGGATAAAGCAGGCCGCGCGCATCGATTATTGATACTTGATAGCTATAGATCGCATGTATTAATGGATTTTATTAATTATTGCGATACCTATAGGATCCTCCTGGCAACTTATCCTCCTTATTCGACCTACACGCTTTAGCCACTTGATGTTTGTATGTTTAAGCCTTTAAGCTCAGCTTACACCTTAGAGCTTACAAAGTTTATAAATCAAATATAAGGGCTCTCTCGAATTACAAAGCGTGATTTCTTTAGACTATTTTACACTGCGTGGGTTACTAGTTTTAGGTCGGAGACGATCTCTCGAGCTTTTACTACGATAGGGCTAAATCCACTTAATCCTTTAAAAATCGTCGAGAAGTTCGAGGATTAGCCCTCTCGGCCGGAATTAAGTAATAGTTCGAGCTCAGTACTTAGCGCCAGTAATTGGCGTAAAATTGAACGTTTACTTCGGCAGGCTGTTGATAATATACACTTAAAAGAGTCGAAGAAGCTTAGTAATACTATCTCAGCAGTTACTACTAAAAATCACGTGCTTTGGAGTAGAGTTGAGGCTCTTACAGCAGCTCTTACAAATAAGAAGAAGCGCCGTTAAAGGGGCAAGGCCTTATAATTTGATCTCCCTAAGGATTACTATGGAGGAGCTTAATTTTATTTACCTAATAAAATTTAGCGCGCACGTGATCGGGAACTAGAAAAATAAGCCGCCGTAGAAGCTTTACAGCTTTAAAAAGATTAGGCCCGTAAAGCTCGAGAGGCTCAAAAGTTATATAAAGCTCAGCTGGCTGAGGATCGACGTCGAACTACTGCTGCTGCCAAAGAAGCTCGTGAGCGTCGGAAGGCTGAACAGGTGGCTCAGAGGCTTGATAAAAAGCTTGATAAAGAGGTAAGTAAACAACTCCAAAACGAGCTCAAACAATCTCACAAGGTTACAAGAAGAGCTTCATCAAAAACTACGTCAAAAAGTACTGGGATGGGTGCGCAATCTTCCAGTGTTGATGAAGAGCCCTTGCCGGTTAGATCTTCAAGGACCCGCCAGATCAACCCACCAAAGAGGTATCGCACGTGATTTATCGTTGGCAATCGATTTGTATATAGTCCCTGAGTAAAACACCAAAAGATCTGACGATTTTACCATTTGTATGTGGTTATATAGCTTTAAAACAATTTATGTGATTCTGCTGAAAGTGGGCGTTCGGTGGGTCCGGGCGTTCGCTGATGTAATACGGTAACCATATCGAATACCAGCAACAATCCGCGCCCTCGTATCCTGTTCTACACATAACTACCCGTTTTAAGCATTCTTTCCCACAAGAAGCAAATGAAACTTGTTGGTCGCACTTATAACTAATCATGCTCGATTCGCGGAACTCCTGCATAATCGCGAGCGAGGCAGACTACCAATGATATGGAAAGCCTTGGCATGCATGACGTCCGGCTCTAACACGATTTTCCGGTCCGGACCTGCAACCTAAATCGAATACATAGCTGCTGATACGAAAACCCGCCGGACCCAATCATTTTCTTCGGAGGCTTTACGTGCATTAAGTCCTTGACACAGAGCGGAGAAGTGATGACATCAATAGTGCATTTGGGATAGCCTGAGAGGCCCGGAGTTGTGGGGAACGTGTAAATCCTTGCCTCCGTGTGAAGAGCTGGGAGATATGGAGGGTAATTGGATGGAGGATGTATGGGCTGGGTTTAAGTTCGTGTGGTTTCCAGATTTGTGTATGGTGATTGGAGATAGTGGGTTTGAGGTGGATGGTAGCGAGCGGGTGGGAGCGCTTAAGTGCCGGTTCGTAGCGGATGATGGCTAGTCGAGGGGATATAAATATGGGAGATGCTGCTACCTATCGTTCGACAAGCTAGCTCCAGCGGAACCTGATAAGAGTTGTCACACTCTACTGCATATTAAGCCACAAACCCCCTCTCTACACAACAACCTTCGAGTCACCAAGTACAAGAATGGCCCCCTCGATCCCAAAAACCTGCCGTGCAGTCGTCCTTGACGGGCCGAATGCCCCGTGGGCAATCAAGCAGATCCCTGTGAACGAGCCTCGACACGGCGAGATCCTGATTAAAGTTGAAGCATGCGGAATCTGTCATTCGGACTTGTTTTTACAACAGGGTGCTTTTGGGCCACTGTAAGCATAGTCTATCAATCGTAGTCCTTTTGGACTGTGTGAATACTTGAATATGGTAGCTAATGTGTATTTACAGCGGAACATTCCCTCGTATTCCCGGCCACGAAACCATCGGCACGGTAGCTGCGGTCCCTTCTGATGAGAAGAAATGGAAAGTTGGGGATAGAGTGGGTGGAGCATGGCACGGTGGTCATGATGGGACCTGTAGGAAGTGTGATAAGGGGTTGTATCAGATGTGTGATAATAAAGAGGTTAATGGGGTGAATAGGGATGCTATAATACTCTCCCTATTTTTCAACAAAAATGTATGGATATGGTAGAGGTATATCAATATACTAACACATCAAAACACAGTCGCTGAATACACCATCCTGCGCACCGAGGCCGCCGTTCGTATCCCCGCCGACCTCCCCGCAGCTGAATACGCACCCCAGCTCTGTGCCGGCATAACCGTCTTCAACGGCATGCGTAAGCTATCCATTCCCCCAGGAGAAACTGTCGCCATCCAAGGTCTCGGCGGCCTCGGCCATCTCGCCGTCCAATATGCACGTAAAATGGGATACCGCACCGTCGCTCTCTCAAACGGCTCTTCGAAACGCCAATTTGCCATGGATCTGGGTGCGACGGATTACATTGATACGTCGAAGGAGGATGCAGCGGAGGCGTTGAAGAAGATTGGAGGGGCGAGTATGATTGTTGTCACGGCGCCGAACCCAAAGATTATGGGGCCGTTGGTGGGAGGGTTGGGGCCTATGGGAAAGTTGTTAATTTTGGCGCGTGAGTCACTGCCCACTTCTTGAAGAAACAACCACGAAAACAGGAATCCTAACTTCTTCTAGCTGTCGGAGACATCTCGGTTGACACTGGTTTATTGGTATCTGGCGGCGTGTCAGTCCATGGGTGGCCTTCTGGCCATGCTATTGATAGTGAGGAGACGATTGCGTTTGCGCAGCAGCAGGGTGTTAAGTGTATGATTGAGGAGTTTACATTTGAGAATGTTGAGGAAGCGATTAAGAAGATGGAGGAGAATAGCATCCGTTTTAGGGGTGTGCTTGTGATGAAGTAGAGAAATTCACTGTGTAGATTAGGTAATGGAGTTGGTTCGTAGAGGCAGGTGAAGACGATGATAAAATCAATGCTTGATCGAGAGAAACAGAGAATTTCTCGAGTCCTACCATTTCCTATGAAGCTAAGAAACCATATGACGAAGGGTTTCCTCCATATTGCTACAAGAGACAACGAATTCACCCAAGCATAAGTCTCATCGCTATACTCTCTTCTTAATAATCACTTCTCTACATTTTGTCGTGGAGGCCTTATGCTCATCCACTCTCATTACAAGATTATGCAGGCACAAAGCCTCCCAACCAATCAAAATCCATCATCCCCAGATCTCAATCCGCTCCTTCCATCGTAAATCCAAGGGCTCTCTAGTTTTCTCTAACCTAAATTACCTATTTAGGAAACCGATGCGACGCTATAACCCAATCGAGCATTGTTATAAAATACCAAGAACACCAGATGACAAACCACGATGTGTTCAGTTGTTTGAATCGCGGGTTTAAGCAGTATTGTTACTGTTTGCCCGAGAATCAGTGCCTGCTGTCGGAAAGAATTACTAGAGAGTTCAATGACATGAGGCATAAATCCGTTCGTTATCTCCTATGGTTTATACGTGTTTGTAGCGGCTAGTACATGGTATTAGTAATTACATGAGCCGCAGTCTCTAGATGTCGTGATGTCGGCGTTGTTTCTCTCTTTTGATGAATGGATCTAGTTGTGATCCTTCGTGGCCGAGGCTTTACGTGAAACTGCACCAGCTATGAGCTTCGACGGAATGAAGCGTGGTTGTAGCGGCGTAGTGGTTTTGTGATTTGTCGTGATGGCTGTAAAGAGCATGGAGATAAGGTGCGGAGACAATTCTTTCGAGATAGCATGGGCCTCCTCGCGGACGAAAAGAATGAGGGGTGGGAGAACACTAGTATGGATCAATGCATAAGCAGAGAGATTTGGAGACAGGACGTGTGGACGCACTAAGAGCAATGAGGTTCGATTTTGTAGCGTGCTTGTAGGATAGCGATCAAAGGATATCGGGCGTGAAATAGGTAGTAGAAATAAGTAATTTGCAAGTGACGCTCTCTTAGTGCGGCATAGCGACTTCGATAATGTTCAGTGACGGCAGCGAGTTGCCAGAATGCGAGATGTTTTGTCAGTCTGACCTATGGATTACCCTGAATAAATAGAAATTGACGCAAGTAGCCCTGATGTGCCGTGCTAACTCATATAAGGAAAGAATACGAATAAAATCGCCGTATCGTGTTCTACATAAATGCAGCACTAGAAGTAAACTGATCCATCTTAAGACCCTGTTCCTTCCCCGACCGCGTCTCAATCTTCGAAATGCGATAAGCAATCACGACCTCCCCACGAATACAAAATTCCTCCTTCACAGCCGCTTTCTTCTTCGACTCCCCCTTATCAGAACCGGCCACGGAAGTACCCACACGCATGTCCCGCGCAATCTTCACTCCAGTAACGATGAACACTGGTTTGCGACGCCGGCACCAGCTCCGCCCCTTCAAAATAGTCCACACGCGCTCGTCTTGGACAACTCTCGACATAACATCCTCCAGCTTCAAAGAATCGTAGAAGACCGTTTCGAGTTCTTCGATTTCGTAATAGGAATCCGAATACTTGGACAGATCACCTCCGACTCCTGCTCCCAGACCAAGGAGCGTCGACGAGAGCTGTATCTCGAAATTGCGGGCGCTTTCTTCAGAGACATTCAGCTTATAGTTTGAAATCGTGATCGTGCGAGGTTCTGGTAGTGGTGGGAAGTTCCCTTCGGAGGCGGATGACAATACAGTCTGGGGATTGTAGGGATCTGTTATTATGTCGCCGGGTTCTATTTTGCGGAGAATGAAGTTTGGGACCAGGAAGAACTGTTTCGATTTGCTAGTAGCCATGACAATTCGATTATAGCACCTAGACCGCCAGTTATGTGTTTCAGACTGCGAGTATTGGGAAGGATGTTTTGTGATCTGAGAAGAGCTTGTGCAAGGAGGATGATCCCGGGAAGTATGAGGGAAGAGCAGTTGTTCTGAGTTTTTGAATCATCACAATGGAGGGGTTCGAGTTTGGAGTTGGGAAGGCTGAAAGAGGCTGAACTGAAAGTGGGGGCGGACAAGGCTGAAGCTGGATGTCAAAATACGACGTGACGCCCGAACCTGAAATCTTCTACCCTGTCGCCACAGCTCATCCTAAAGCCAGATAAGGGTCATTGTAGTCTCAATTATACGTTTGAAACTCTCTTTGCGGTTCAAGAGAGCTCGAAGAATAACAAGCTTGTATAGCGAAGATCCATTCAAATCCAACATGGCAAGGCTGAAAGCGCCCTTCGGAAGGAAACTGAGAGACAAGCTGCATCTACGTAAATCAACGGCCAACCACGCAGATGAACCAGCGACAACTGTTACTGATCCTGCCACCGCTACTGCATCTGGAAGTCAACCACGCCCCCGGAATGTCGATGAAAATGACGCACATGGTACGTTAAAGCATTCATATACACCGTATATGCTATGTGATACCCCAAAAAGACACACCAAAAGCTCTGACAAATATCCAAGCTTATCCAAAGGCTTCATCGCTCACTATGGGCTCATCCCTCGGTGTACCCGTTGGCGCTGAAGCCTCCGCGTCGCTATCTAGACACCAACAATTAGACACCCCTATGGAAGGAACCATAAGTGCAGAACTCAACACAGAATTCGGAACAATGGGTGGTACTTTTGCACGGAACATTCAATCAACCTTCACTTCGCACAAAACCGGAGGATTATCTCGCTCGGAAATGACTCCCGGCTCTCTCTCACCCAACCTCGGCGACCCACTACGCGACTGCGTCATACCTTCCTCAACCCTAATCCAAGATATTCATCTCGAAGAAAGAGAATGGAGTGACTGGACCAAATCAATACAGTTCCCTGCAGACAGCAATGGCATCGTGAAGGAGGCCGAGTACCAGGCGCCAATAGTCCGTCTATGTACCCTGAATCCGTCTTTCGAGGCAAAGATTCTGGAATGGCATCAGCACAGTGATGATTCTTCTATGCTTAGGGACTGCTATCTTCACGACCACGATGTTTACTTTTTATCTGGGTATCTAGTTACAGCGCAGTTGCGGATGTTACGGAACTCAATCCATAAGGATGTGTTGATGATGGAGTCGCGTAATATATACGGTGTGCCTCCAACGCTGATTAGGGATCCATGGATTAGAGAGGAGCATGAGTTCGAATTAGACGAGGAGCGAGTTTTTGCGGTGGTATTGCAAAAAGTTAAATTTGGATTTGGAAGTGGGATTGCATCGCTCGGTGGACGGTTTACTCAGTTTCTCCCCCAATTTGATGGTGAGCTGGATGGGAAAGCTATATCAAAGAACGAACGGGTTGAAATCTTTTTGGAAGATTGGTAGTTTAGGAAATATGCACAAACAGTTGATGTTCTTTTTAAGATAATCCGAGGCGACCCTCTTAAAAAGGCCCATGGAGGCTAATCCGCAAAGATATTGTCGTAATGATCAGAATCAAAACACTCCTCATAGTGGCTCGATCAGTGCAAGACCTAATCAAGATAATTACCATTTGACGATTCGTCCATCCCTCCTATCCAACATGAGGTATTTCTCTCGTCCAAGTACCCACAAAGGCTTCTGGCGGCAAAAAACCCAAACTTCGGAACACCTCAACAAGCAAATATAGCCTCGCCAAAAGATAACTAAAGACCACCACACCCTCCAGCAGCCAAAGGTTCGACTTCAAAAACCTAAATCTCTTAACATGGAAATCGAACAAAAGAACAAGATAGTAAAGCGGAACAACACCAGTGGACAAAGTACTCGATATCCTCCACAACAGCCTCTCAACAGGCGTTGGAAAGGCAAAGTTCCAGGCGGAGCAATGGACAGCGCCAAAGATTAAACCGCCAATCACGAAGCCATCGTCTAGCAGAGTCTGCATTGCTTCCTTGGGGACGAAGAGCGAGGCGGCTTTGTCGTAACGACCATCGTTTGGTAAAGGATTCAAGCAATCCGAACGATTAAGCGTTAGAGACTCTGCTGTTGTTGCTTTCCTGAAGAGTACCTGCTTGAATCTGAACAACCGCAACGATGTCGCAAACCACGAACGGGGCCTCCCACGCGTGAGATAAGTATACCCTGGATCAGTGAATAAATCTACTGTAACCGGTTTTGCCAGCTTGACTACAGTAGGTATCTGTGTGCCTTGTGGCTTGTACCAGCATAGAATATACGTTATGATGGTACAGACGGAATACGCCAACGTGACAATTTCCAGCTGGGAAACGATAAGACCACGAGCTGCACGCACACACACCTGGAGTAAAAGCCAAAGCACCTGAACTAGGGCTGCAGCTTTGACAAAGAAATCGCCTTTGCTCTTGTCCATGATTTCGTCTTCGGTGATTGAGGGCAGGCTGTCAAGAATCTTCTTATGCGGGGCACTTCCACCTCCTCTCGCAAGACGAATGCGTTCGGCGTCAAGATAAATATACGCCTTTTTGGTTTCAGCTTCCTCTGCGTCGCTCTTGACATGTCTCGTCTTGGCTTTCAGTACAAAGCCCCCCATATCCGCATAAAATGAATGCGTCAACGTCCACTCGGCCTCGTCCACTTCAGCAAACTGCTTCGTAATCGCCGTTCTCGACCTCCGTGCAAGAATCAAATCCTGATACGCCTTTCCGAGTATAAACTCAGGCAACAGCAGCGTCAACATCATCCATTTAAGCTTCGGCACAAAGCCTTTCCATCGTTTGCCCACCCAGCCAACGAATTGCCGCCATTTGCTTCCTTTGGGGGGTTTTTCGCCCTGGATAATGTCTTGTTCTGGGATATTTAGGTGCTGGACCGTCCAAGTACAGACTAGTAGTGTGAATAGACAGCTCCAGAGGATGTCGAGTGTGGCTCGGACGTCTGCGTTGTAGACGAAGTTGACGCCGTCTGGAGGGCGTGTGCAGTTGGGGCGAAAAGTAACAGTGTTGGATGCTGAAACTTTGTGAATCCACAGCAATACTAGGACGAACATTATATTGAATTGAATAGCAGATTATATCTGTTCTGTGTCTGTTTCGGTTGCAATCGACTCAATTGCAGGCAAGGCAGAGGATGTTCAGCTGCTTGGCGGCTCACAATGCAGTCAGGGCTAAGCGAAGGTGTACTTGTATGTGGTATGCCTAGCCGAGAATGAGGGCAAGGCTGTAGATGTTTTCCAATCAAGTATAAAAATTTAATCACTTTTGTTGTTGCATATTCTGTAAGTCTTTGGCAACGCATATACAAATCAAAATTTTCATTTATGGGTTTGCGGTGCTGCGTGATTTTACTAGTCACTATAGTTTCGTATGCATTTTTACTTCATAGCCATCCCCACAGTTGTCCAACAGCTTGTACCAAAACACACAAGAATTTCCCAACGAGCACAAAAATCGAACTATCAACGCAAGAAAAAGAGACCGCCACGACATGACATCAATGCGAGAATCCAAGCTACATTTCCAGATCTAAAACACCTCCAAAGTATCTCACCCACGAAAAACCAACAACCAATTTTCCAAACACCACTCCCCACTCCCCTTACTCCACAACCGCCACAACCTCGATCTCAACCCTCATATCTCCATACAACCCCTTAACCTGCACCCCGGTAAGCAATGGCCCATGCTCCGGACACCAAATCTTCAAATTCCTAACCACATGCTGCATCACTTCGCCAACCTCAACCGTGCAATACATGCGCGTTTTGTACACTTGCGACCATCCGGCGCCGCCAGCCGTTTTCAATGCGAGGTCCACGTTGGAAAAGGCTTGGTCGACTTCTGAGGCGAGGGAGGTCGGGATCGCTTCGCTGAGAGGGTCCCAGCCGCCTGGTGAGTGGGAGTGTTAGTCAGGGAGCGGAGGGTTATGGGAAGATGGTTGCGTTTGCTTACCTTGGCCTGAGATTTCTATCCTGTTGGAGATGCGGACGGCTTGGCTGTAATTAACGTCGCGCTTAGACCTCGTGCCGAAACCTTCGTAGTCGAAGTATTGGAGTTTGGACATGTTGTGTTTCCGAGACGAGAGTCGCAATAGTTGTATATCTGTTTTTTGGTTTTGATGTGGGTTTCAGCGGGAAAGAGTCGATGTTCGAGTCTTCCGTTTACAAAACTCGTGTTGTAAATAAAGAAACGTTGTCAATGTGACTTTTTCATCTCATTCTTGCAATTTCTACTCGCTTTATATACACCCCTCTCTCCTCACCACACACAACCACAATCTACCACTTAATAATCCCCTCAGGCATCCCACCCACGGAATCCCGTCTTCTCGTCGGTGCGCCCAAAAATTTCCCGCTAGAGGATCACTGCTTGGCGTCCGCGCATCCTTCGCTCTGTGCGGAAGCGGAGGCGGAGTGAAGAGTTGCGCCGACTCCATAATGTAAGGATATGTGGACGAGAGGAACTGGTATTCCTGATAATACTACAGCATAGCTTGCGGAGATAGGATTTGGTTCTTGTTGTTTGCGGCTTGGCTTGTGGGTATTAGGAGAGTGTTGGATTGGACGTTTGGAGGTGCGGTTGTGGTGTTGTGGTCAGGCGCTGCTTTGGGTTTAGCGGCATGGCCGTATGAGTAGCCCTATACAACCATACAGCCTGGTGTACCTTAGAAGCAAGGGGGCCGCATTTGTTAATAATTTACTCTAAAGTGAAGGAGCTTCGTCAAATATTCGTGATATATTATCGTTAAACATCGTAATATCGTCCATAGAGGGTATATACACCAATAGACACACCGGTCACAAAATACCTCCATTGACCCAACCTATTGCTCCTCCAGACAACCCAAGTAGATGCCAACTCAAGGCCAAAAAAGATCAATTCCGCTTGTCTATCGCACCCCGATCATCATAGCTCCTTCCTCCAAGCCTCCATACTTGGCCTCTTGACATCTTCAAACTCCTCTTCCTCCGGCTTCTCAATCATTTCTCCTTCCTCATCAAGCGCATACCCTTTGACTGGCCCTTCGCTCTCCTCATACCACGTGTTTTGGGCCCATTCTGCAATCTGCTCTTTCGCATGCTCGCTCATGGTGTAGTACCCCGGATTGCTCTTTGGATCAAACATGGTCATGTGTGCGAACGTCTCAGCCGTGCTTTTGTCGTTGACTGCTGGGATGAAGAACTTCTTAAGTTCGCCTTTAGGAAGATTGCAGAAAGTGCGGTCTATGCCAACCACTGTTCCAGCCCAAGATTGCTTCCCTTGAGCCTCTGCCGCGTGGCCGAGAGTTGTGTAGAGATTGGAAAAACCAATGGTGTGTGCTTCAGCCAACTTTGCAATATTTGTGAGCCGTTTCCTCATCTCTTCTGGTCTGGCAAGCGATCCTACAAATTCCAAGTGTGAAGTTGCCCAACTCAACCCTTCAGTGATTTGATCTCTTTTCATGTACGCCGCAGCGCCGCCAGCTGCAACAGCGCCTGCTGCACCTGCAAAAAGAGCCACCCGCCCATATCTCTGCCACAATGGAGCGGCTGCTGCATCGGCATTCGAGTCGCGCACTGCTTGCGCGGTTTTCTGAGGGGCAGGTAGCATCTTGCTTGCGTCCACTGCCCCGCTCTCGCTCTTGGTACCCCATCCAAATGCTCCTGCGAGATTAGAGGCTGCAGCATAGGCAGAGTTCGCCGTGTTCCAATGTTTTTCTGCGCCATGAGCCACCACGCCAGGTGCTATGCCGAGATATGGGGTGTCAAATGCCAGAATGCCCTGAATGTAAGGGAACATGAGTGAGGACGCCTCGGGAAGCGAAGAGGCCGAGTGAGATTGCGAATTTTGCAGCGAGTGAATGGGCTGCTCGTTGATGATAGAGAGGAGCGTTTCAGCGGCGACAATGCCGCCCATGGAATGGCCAACGAGGATTGTGCGAACAGAAGGATCGACGGTGGGCGAGGGGGTTGAGTTGGCGACCTCGAGGTCGATGACTTTATTCTGGAGCCTGGATGCCAAATCAGTTTCTCTTGATTTCAGACTCTATTCCCATAGGAAGACGCCTTGAACGCTGTAATGCGCCTCCCCGCACTCACCATTCTTTGAACCTTGCGACACACTCGTGCAAATCACCCCTAGTCTCATACTTGGGATATGTAATAGCCAGAACCGTTACCTTGGGCAAGGCATGTTGAAGCACCGCCTTCAAGTGCGAAGGAAAGTTGCCAAAGGTATCGTCGCCGCCCTGCGCTCAAATATTAGTAAAACGAACAGCCTATCACAACTTCACGGGTAGTCATTATGCAGCCGAAGCGTCACGCAGAGACAGGCCGTGCATACATACCTTGAAGCCATGGATAAAGCACAAAAGCAGTGTCTTCTTCATGGTAGAGGCCCTCGACTATGTTCCTGCATGCTGGGGTCAAAGAGTCGAGAACGCTTGGGAGCTGAGGATGTGCCGTGCTGAGCGGCGGCGGCGGGCGGCGGAGATTACGTCTGGGGTGCAGCTTCCTCGCTTGATCGACGTAGCCGGAATGAGCGAACGCGATTGGCTGTCTGCCGAGCCTATCGATAACCTTTATGACGACAGACGAGGCAGATACTTGTAGATCATCACAGTCTATCGGAATGCAGACGTCCCGGCCGTCATCTTTAGGAAATTTGGATAGGGGCCGGGCAATGTGTTGGGCGGATGGTAGATTGCTCAAGCCCTGATTGTGTTTGTAGTTGTCCTCGTTGACCATAAATGGATTTACCAAGAGCGCTGTCTCAGATTGACATTCACAATTACATGGAGCAGTCCGTCAGTTTGTTTCCCATATAGTATTGTTCATTTCGTTGCTGTTTGCTCGACCTAAGACACCTATTTGGTCCTTCATCTACCTCGGATATACGTAATAGGTATGTTCTTTTCAGCTAGCTAGATTGCTTGCTCCTTCTCTCTATTAGAGAAGAGGCTTTTCATCTCCATCTTTCACCTTTCGCCATAACCCGCCCATCAATGTTTGGGTCGGAATCTCAAAGATTGGGTATATATAGTACAATAAAACAAAGAGAAAAGTCGCGTCAGACTCATACGACCAGAAACGCCAAGTGGGATATTCATACTCCTGTCCATGCTGTGGGATTATAGTAGCTCTCAAACTCGCAACATATTCCAACTTGTCATCCATTCATAGAATGGCGCCAATGCAGACGGCTAACGCTATCAGCGTTGGCTTGAACAAGTCGTCGAGCGTGAGCTGTGTTGAAGAGCCAGTAGCCACCACGTCGAATGGAGAGCCACCGCCCGAGTCCTTATTCGACTTCTGGAGGTCGGCTGTCTGGCGCGGGGCGGCTGTCGAGCTTTCCAGAGAGTCGGTGGGTTGTACGACTGGCTGATTCGGCGAGTTGATGAGAGTGGTCGGGTTCGGATCGGTTTCGATCACTTCGACGGTACTTGATGGTGCTGCCGATGATGATGACTGAGCTGCCTGCGAACTTGAAACTTGCGCAGCACTGGTCGACGTCTGCGGTGAAGTTGACGAGCTGATTGTGGTCACCGTCACACCTGGACAGAGCGCATCGATGCCCTTGCCTAGGAGAAAGACACCGATGATGGAGGTTTCCGGTACGTCGACACTTCCGCATTGGCTAGTGACTACGTTGTTGATCTTGATGAGGCCATTGACGCAGGCCGAGCTGCATCGGACGCCTGCCTGGAAGTCAGACGCTTGGCAGCCCTCGATAGTGGTGGTATATGCGCCCTGGCATGGCTCGGGGAGGTTGTCGAGGCGCGGTGTGAAGCTTGCGAGCGAGACGCTGGCAGACACAACAGGCACAGCGGCCAGTCCAGCCATTATGGCTTGGGAAAACGAGAGGTGCATCGTGAGATGTTTGGGTGGGCGTATGTTCAGAGAGCGGTGTTGAGCAAAGTGTGGGTCGACGAGGAATGAGAGTCGAGGTTGCCCGGGAGGACTTGGTTATTCGACCCTGGAATTTGGCTCAGGCGGGATTGCACGTCCCCGTGGGAAACTGAGATAGAGGGTGCAGTGAGACAATTGGCGTTTGGTGAGGCCACTTATCGGCAGGCCAGCGTAGGGGTTTCGGTTTATGCGTTTGTCGCCTGCAGCCAGTATATAGGTTGTGAAGGGCCGATGCAGTGGAGGCTCCGAACTTCTTGTTTCCGGAAGTGGAGGCAGTCCAGTCAACAGTCGGCAATTCCAAAGCGCAAGACGCAGGCCGCCTCAGACGATGCCGAGGAGAGAATGGTCAAGTGGTGAGCGACGCTATACGACCAGGCCAATTGCGCGCTTGTTCTACTATCTAGACACAATGCGGGCTGCCAACGAGCACTCGAGCTGCAAGGCAAGAAGAAGAGAGCGTGAGAAGTGAGATGCGATGAGACACGAAGGAGGGGACGGCGAGAGAAACCAAATGAGGGCGCCGGGCCTGCAAGGAGAAGGAAGGGAAAGGGAAATGCGGGTTGTAAAAAAGAAGACGCTCAGCGTGACGATCCAAGAAGCGAAGAGGGCAGAAGGGAAGAGGGGGAGAAAGGGGAGTATGATGGTCGCGATAGACAGCAGCTCATGCCATTGTGGAAGCGGAAAAAGGAAAAAGGGCTGCGAATGAGGCCGGAAGGCAGATCTTATGACGGAGCAGCGGGGGGTGCGCTCAGGGAGGCCATGGAGGCCATGGAGGAGCAACACGGCGTCGCATGACGGTTGGTGGAGGGTTTGGTGATAGTCAGGGCGTGCTGGATTGGGTTTGTGAGGAGTGATGTTCGTCGCAGGCTGGCTGTCAGGGGTTGCTTGTTGGCACAGCTGATTGGCTGCAGCCGGCGTTACACCCTCCAGGTAGCCTCCCTGACACACATGCACCGTTTCAGAGCCTGCAGGGTCTGCAGAGAGGCCGCCCTATCCGCAGGCAAAAAAGTACATGCTGCGTACTGTGTGGCTAGACGCGCAATTAGGGCAGCGCGTAAGTGGTACTATTCCGCGTCTTTTAGCCTATAGCGTGCGCATGTTGGCTGTCATCGTAGTCGCACCTGCTCTACAAAGGTACCTTTTGTGTATAGTACGGCTCCTTCTCTGTCCGAAAAGACACCTACCCCAGCTCACCCAACTGCACCTTCCTCGAGTTTAGAAACCCTCACCACCTTGTTCCGTTTCGCAAGTTTGCCACCTCTCATTCACCCCTCCATTCCTCCATCCCTCCACCGCGCACTCTACCTACAGCACAATTCACAATCCTGCATCTTTCATCTCCCGCCTTTCTCCCCAGCTCTGCCTCACCGTTTGACCATCACTCTGACGAAAACGCCGGCTGCGGGGCTACCAACAGCGGTCACCCAAGTCCACCGTCCTCGCCAGCATGACGAGTCCCCCTGCCCATTACACTGCGCACGACACCACCTCACCCCATCAGCCACCCAGCATGAACTGCAGTTGTTTCATTCATTGTTTCTTTCTTGCTCGCTTCACGTAAACAGCTGCTCCACTTATTCCCCTCTAAGCTGACGTTTATGCCTGCCTTCCCTGTCTACCTGCCTACGTACCTAACTATCCTGTCCTGCCTAATCCATTACAATCACGGCCCGGAACCGCAGCTTGTTGGCCTTCATCTTCTCTACCGCCTCTTCGACCTTGTTAAATGGAAACTTTTCAATCATACATTTGACATCCTGGTGCTGGGCAAAGCTAATTGCCTCCTCGCTGTCGAGTGCATGTCCACACGGCCAACCGTGCACCGAAATTCCCTTCAAGACCATGGGCACCGTATTCACGGGTACATCTCCAACAGCTAATCCAAAAATTCAGCACGTCCACACGCTAAGGATTCAGGATGATTCGGTGAATAAAAGTAGAAAAAGAACGAGGGGACAGGACACAGCCAACTTACCAGCCAAGATCAACAATTTGCCGAGCGTACCCAGTCCATTCACCAGTGGCCCCATCAGATCCGGGTTAGGTGCTGTTACTACGATCAAACTAGCGCCCCCCATTTTTTGTAACGCCTCAGCCGCGTCCTCTTTACTCGTGTCAATGTAGTCGGTGGCGCCGAGCTGCATTGCGAAATCCTTCTTCGATGCGCCAGATGACAACGCAATCGTTCGATAGCCCATCTTGCGGGAGTATTGTAAAGCCAGATGGCCCAGGCCACCCAGTCCTTGTACCGCAACCGTATCCCCAGGTATAATGTTCATTTTTCGAATCCCATTGAACACTGTCACACCAGCACAGAGCAGAGGCGCATACTCGGCGGGGTCTGCATCCTGAGGGATACGCACTGCGGCTTCAGTACGTACCGTCATATATTCTGCATCTGACGACAAGTTAACAGATAATCGTGCACAAAACCTGACCTAATCTCGCCATGAGCTGGTCAAGAGGTCGCTCCACTTACATCCACCATCTCGATTGATGCCATTCACTAATTCATTCTCACAAGCCTGAAACATGCCGCGACTGCAAGACTTGCAAGTCCCGTCGTGAGCTCCATGCCACGCTGCTCCTACCTTATCCCCAACTTTCCATTTTCTTTCATCAATGCCTACTGCGACGACAGTACCGATTGCCTCATGGCCAGGAATCCTCGGAAATGTGCCCCTAACTAGCGTCAGTTTCTCGAGCACAAAGCATATCTCCTCTCGTCCATCCCCTTGAGAATTCCAAGCAAAGGACACAACTCCAATGAACAAGTCGACTCGACTTACAATGGCCCGAATGCTCCCTGCTGCAGAAAGGAATCTGAGTGGCAGACTCCACAAGCTTGGACTTTGACCAAGATCTCTCCACGCTCCGGCTCCTTGACGGGAACGTCTTTGAATGCCCATGCCGAACCAGGCCCCTCCAAAACGACAGCACGGCAGGTCTTTGGGATTGGCGATCCCATTGCTCTATGAATTGTACCAACGTTCAAAATACTGATGAAGTCCAATGAGTTTCGAGTAGACTTGAAAAGATAGAGTCAAATGTAGTTTGCAAATCAGTATGGGCTTGATCAGTAGGTGTACCATCGACTTATATTCGTTTCCCTGGCCCTCTCTCACGCGGGTTAGATGACTGTAACAGTTGATTATCTGATTGTCCTGCCAGTACCAGAAAATTCAATCCTCGGCCACAACGTAGCGACTCCTCTATTCTCTCCAATCAATCGCAATCATATCGCCTCTTCCCTGGCCAGGCAACAAAGGTACCCATAATTTCACAAATCCTGCGGAGCATACAGAATCCTACAAACATCGATATGTCATCGGCCCAAGCACTTCACCGCAAGGCTTGAGAAAGTTTCTTCAGAGCTTATTGGGCGCCCTCTATGGGTCAGATACTGAGAAGCTTTCTTTGAACATGATTGGACTGGATACGTGATGCCATGTGGAGGTGCTGTGCTTTATTGGTAGGTGGTATGTGGGACCCGGATCGGATGGTAGACATATAGCCGATCCGTGTACAGAGACCTGTCGTGTTTACCCCAATTGGAAAATTACTGTTTACAGTTTGTCTATTCCCCTTTCATATCACCGTCTACTAACAGACAATCAAGGGGCACTGGATGCAATATTCTTCGATTGTCTACAGGCCGCTACGAACGTTGGGCAGGTAGCTTGGCGTCAGTTCGTTGGAAGGCTCGTTAAGAACACCTAGTCTACTCTCCATGTTCCTTCATAGCGGATTTGACATACTTGTACTGCTTGGGACGTGTCTAGCTATGAGGAAGGCAATTCATCACGATGAGATGAGCAACCTATTCACAACATGCACCATGCTAGTTGCATTCAGGGCAGAACAATGGAAGGAGGGGAGGGATGCTCAGAATTACTATCAATTGTGAGTTATGACACAATAAGTCCATCATTCTGACTTCTTTCATAGTTCATTTTATTACATTCCGTTCCACACTATTCTTACGACGATATACTTGTCACAAGCAAGTCCTGCAAGTGCTCCGAACCTTTGGAAAAGGTATCATAACACTTCCATTCTACATCAAACTCCCGACCGAAAAATCAGTATTCATTTGCACACAGCTTTGGCAGATGATTATTATACATCGTTCGCTGATGTGATGTTGTTGCTGGGCAGTGAGCACAACGGAGATGGTGACACCTCAAGCAGCCTTGCTGGGCTGGCGTGTTGGAATTACTACAGTCGCACTTGTATTTATTAGAGCACTGAACCCTTATTTCCTGGGACAAATACTCACACAAACCCACCGCTCCTGTTCCGGATAACTCACTGGCCCCGTCGTAGGTGAGCCAATGCTAATGTTCTCCACCAGGGTCGTGTTTCCTGTGCATTTGGCACATCTTTCATGCCCACAGCTTGAGTCTTGGCACTTCTTTTTGTCCGAAGGATTTTTTTTCTGGCAGTCTTTTTTGCACTGTGTCTGTTAGTAATGACTTGGGTTATATCTTAAGGGATTGTTGTACGCAAGTCCAGGTCTCCGTATGAGACGAGGCTGGATGTTCAAAAGAGGGAAAGCTACTAGCAGCCCCGCTCCACATAATTTCTTGATCCATCTGTTGATTGTTTAGTCAGATTTTCCCATTTTCTTGCTTCACTCACATTATCCTGTATATAAGAGTTGGAAGGCTTCTCTCCCAGTCGATGGAGGACTGAATAGATATTAAAACTTCGTCAATTTCAGCCTTGAGAGACGTGTCAATTCCTCAGTGGCGAGGATGCGGGGCGCCTGCATAATTCATCTCAGCCTGGCCACAAGGCATACTTCAACTGCGCTGGTATTAATATTAGGCTATGTGGCCAGACGCTAATGCTCAAACGCTTCTAAGTCTATCGCTGAGACCTTCACTGCTAATTTTAGGTAAATCCTTTTCGACACCAATGGGCTCAAACAGGCGTGAAAGTGGCAGCCTCAACCGACTATGGGAAGATAAATACAGCCGTCAACGATCGAAACAGGCCTATACTACAGAGGATCTGCGGGATAACCCCCTTGATTTTCCTGAAGGTGTCTCACTGTTCGAATGTCTGAACAAAGGCGACAAGGTTAAGCTTATTGAAACGTTGTTTGAGTTCCAAAAGGATCAACTGGACCCTCCAGGAAATTTTCGTTTTCCAGCCTTGCGCAAGTATCTGTCGAGCGTAAACCTTACCAGTCATAGAGGTGTGGTATCATGCAACGGCCCAAGCCCTAAATGTATCATCCTAGACGAAAGGCGCGATCCAATTGACACTTCAACCACAACACGGCAATGGGATTCAGTCTCTTACCTCGACTATCCTCCTACCGGTGGGAACGTGAAGACTGAAGAGTTGGACTTGACAGGGCTGATCCGAAGACTGAGTGAGAAGGTAGTGTTGCGCATTTCCTGGAAGACACCCCACTGTCAAGCATCGAGCACTAATGTTTAAAAGCGACTGGAGAATGGTGCAGAAAGACGAACGTTGTAAGTTCGATGTATTGAATTTCCCAAAGTCGTCATCCTAACGGCTCAGATTCATCTGTGATCTGACTCCCTCCTGCGCAATGGCAATATTGGCCACCACCCCGGCACGCTCCATTCTTGCCCTGCGCAATTTCTTCCACAACCGTTTGCTTTCCAGGCCACTGTTCCGTGCAAAAATGGTGTGTGTCAATTCTTTCTTTGGTTATTGCTCAGCTAATTCCATAGTCTGTCCTCACGTACGTTTTGGAGTTTCACATACCCTATTTCGTACTTAGAGAAGGGGCGGCTATACCAGATCAGCGAATTCCAAAAGCGGAACGTTCAAGGGAGCCTAATCTACTGCCCTTAGCTGTTAGGGGAGAGAAAGTAGCGTATTTTTATGAAGCCCAAATCTCCTTCATATTAACTGGAATTGACGAGCGTCTTTACACGGCTATCTGCACAGTTGATACATTTTTTGGGGGCGAGAATCATCACAATTACTTGAATGCGAACATTCCTCGAGATGCATTAGCTGGCGGGTTTCCTGAGTTGCAATACCCAGTTTGGAATCCTCGCCAGTACTGGCTGGTTGTTCAGTCCCATAGGATATCTCAAGCTGTAAGGGAGTGGACAGATTTAGTTAATTGTTTCGTGGCCCGATTAAACCACTACGTGAGTCCTTCTACCCTACACAGCAGAGTGAGTCAGCTAAATTGCAAAAGGAACAAAATTTTGAACTCCCTGATGACGTGAAGTTGACCAAAACCACAGAGCTAACCAAAGCTGAACGAACAATCAGGCTCTTCAGAGACAAGTTGAATAATACTGTTCAAGCGTGGGAGGCCTTTCAGAGCAACAAAGGTAGCATATATGAGGTGGAGAGCACCATCCTTTATGAGCACTGGCAAGGCTATCTGGACTCTATTCGCGAGTCCATTTCAGACCTTGAAGGGCTTTGCTGGCTTATGTCGCAAGAGCTGGAGCTTTTTCAAAGTATGAGAGAAGGGGTAGGTGCAATCATCGCAGTGATGATCAATTTGCTAAAAGTGAAATTAGCTTGTAAATGCGTCCTCCCTCAAATCTAGTACAGAAGCAGTAGGACAAGGGACTATGGTTGGTATTCTGACAATGGTTACAGTGGTGAGACAAGCTATAATCTTCGCTAGAGAGACCGTCCTGATATTGACTTGCTTAGCTCTTCCTTCCCAGTGCTTTCGTGACGGTAAGTTACAGGCTCAAAATAGCTTATTTAGCTAATTATCTTTAGGCGTTCTTTAGCATGCTTCAACTGAAAAATTCACCAGGTCGTTGGATTTCTTACTGCGTATCTGTTGTGCTGGCCACGACTGGAACTTTATATGTAGCCCGCCGACCACAGCTCCTGCGATCCTTGTTTTTCCACGAGTATGATAAACAGTATCCACCATGGTACCAATACAGCAGAAATCGAAGGCATTCATCATAGCGGCGAGAATTAAAGAAGGCTCTTATATTAGAGAAGTGGCTCTGGCAATACTTATAAAAGAAATAGACGGCAATTCACCTTTCCGATCGCCAAACTTAAGTTTGCCATCAATGGAAAATAAAAACACGCCACCACCCACCATTCATTGGTTGCTTCTAAACATTCTACCATGCATGTGGACCTTGGCGTCGTCGCTCGATGATGATTACGCGCATAAAAGCCTGCAAATCAATCTGACAATTCGCTTGTCTTGCATCCGTGTACCCCATATGGCAGAGTTTAAGTATCTCTTGACCGGTGGAAGAGGGGATGGGGCCAAAATAAAGCAACCCCGCCAATCAGCGAAAGTTCATGCGTCAAGCCCTGGCTCTCCCATCTTGGCAAATTCTGTGCTAAGCATGTCTAGTCGATTTCAAGGTATTTCAGAGAGATCGAGTTGGGATCGTGCTGTGGTCAGAGTAATGTATTCTACCGAGTAAGGCCGAAGAGTACATCGCTGTGAGCAACGATCAACGCCAGATGCCGCCCCATACCTCAACAACTGTCCTCAGTCCATTGAAGGCTATGCGTCATGACACATCGTATATTCTTCCTAATACAGGACCCGTATATCTCCGGGGCTCACTATATTAAAACTGTCGTCTGTACAATTGAATCCATAGAGTGCATCACTGCGCAGGAATGGAGTCTTCTCAACTCTTGATCATCAATTCCAAGTATCAGACGATATCATTCTTTCGACAGAAACATGTCTGATATTTACGAGGCAATGAAGAAAATATTGTCGACAGAATGCCCCCCAGCCTGCATTTGCACCGCGAAAGAACACATCGAAGAAGCTGCATCGGAAATGAGCGACGATTGGAGGCTAGATGCCCCTCCCCACGCTTCAAGCGCCCACGTTTGAATGGAATTCAGGCTTCTCTCTTAGCCTCAAGTCTCGCGTGGGACAGCCTTAAGAAGCGTCAGTGTCGCCCTAGAGCCCTACCAAGCAGAATCGCAGTCGGAACCTTCCCGCTTCCCCGGTGGCTGTGATTGGTGTGGTACTTTTGTACACGATCGCACGCGGGGGGGGCCCGAACCCCCGCCGCATGTGATTCGTTTGAGTTATCTACAGCTCAGTGCATGTGCGCTGTGTCCGTAAGCATTGCAATCATTGCACTGGGCAAAAGACATTATCGTGGAGATGAGCGCGGGTTGTTCTTCGGCTGCCCCCAATGATCTCGGCCGTGGACGCCATTTTGTACACTCGGGGTCGGCCCGGATGGCGGCTAGAGGGTCTGTATGCAGGCGTTGTGTCACCGCCGTGATGCTTCTCCAGTGAGTAGATGTATAAAATCAGGGCATGCTCTGCTGTCGTCAGGACTTGTCACGCGCCTTTTTCAAATTTACTTGGTCGTGCTACCCTCTAGTCATCTGCTATCTGATCTCGGAATACTCACTCGTCCTTTCTCCAACTGTGGAAATGCTGTGCCAGACCTCATGCCACCCACCTCTACCTTTACCAACACCTGTTCTTGACATTCAAGCAGGGCTCAAGTCGCTGTCAGTCAGATAAAGTGGCCCCTTTCCCTCAATATGCTAACACCAGATCAAGCATACCAATCTCCAAACACTACCCGCTCGCTACACCTAAATCGAATCCTCATCATCACCGTGCGGCAATCAAAAAATCAAAGAAAACGACTATACCACCTTATGGTTCGGCTGATCGAGAGCTGGAGTTTAAGCATATGGGTGCTCAGTTTCAGGGTGGGAATGAGCAATAGCTAGAGGGGTAGATGTGCAGTAAGAGTAGTACTATACGCATGTAGCATGTAGCATGGAGAGATAGTTACTTGCATTTCTGTCAGGGAACAAACCAAAATTTCCAGTCTCATAGCCTCTTTAGTGCTTCCGAATGAGTGACGTAGAAGTGCAGACTCTAATCGGCCTCTAGAAACGATACATGTTTTCTTAATGCTGCCTTTTAGCCTGATAGTATCGCTTACACTAACCGCGCCTTGATATCCATAGGAAAATCGCCCGCTTTTGATAATTAATAGTCTATGTAAGTGAATGAGATCCATTTAACTGACAACGGGAAACATATCCGAATAACACACCTGTCAAGAGCTTCTCGCCCGCTATATGTAGAAGAATGGTCTTTCGATATACATTAGCGTGATTTCTACATCTTCCGACTCGTTGACGACGCACAGCGTGTAGAACAACGTTTTTGGAGTAGATATTGACTCCACGATGACTTTCAAACCGCTAAAACTTCATGTTCCCTGCTGGGTATCATGTCAAGCGTCTTTCAAAAGTAACCCAAGCGTCTTTATGTAACCTTGATTGGATGAGATGAAAGCGCTGTTTCCTGTCATCCGATACACTTCCAAATCCGAGAAAGCGCGCGGATATCGCAAAGACAAGACATGCTCGATAGGCGTATCAGCACGTATAAGCACACACAACATCTACATCTGTACCGTTAAAAAAAATAATATCACGAACACAATCAAACCTTCCCAAAAAAAAAAAAAGGAAAAGGAATAAGCACCAAGTACCAAGTACCAAATACAATGTCTCATTTTTGTTAAAAAAAAAAAACTAGACCAATCACTAAATATCACACCACCCCATCAATACCGATAAGAAAAAAATTGGATAAAAATAAAGCACACTGTACTTCCCTTTACTACACATACATCAACTATTAAACCAATAGACTCACGTAACTAGATCCAACGAATCCAACTGGAATACCAACAATACGCTAACCCAAGCACTCAAAATAATAATAATAACAATAATAATAATGTGAAATTAAACTGAACGACAAGGAGCAGAAAAACCAAAAAAAAAAGCGCAACATAACCCGCAATATTTTAATTTCTACATGTATTCCCCATGAATCTACATCATAAAGCGACAACTTCCGAATGCAAAATCATCCATCTTTTCCACCCTCATTATCCATATCCTACAACGCAAACAATAACCAACAACTACTCTAAACTATACATCCCGTCGTCTCAAAACTCTAAATCCATACCCTCCTTACCCTCCTTCTAAACCCGACAACACCCGCCCCTTCCCATTATAACCGTCCCAAGGGACACAATAAAGAACTAAAGAATTACATCCGCTCACCCTTTCGTGTCGGGCAAAACTCGTGAAGTAAGACTCAAGATCAACGTACTATTACCAAATGGTTTCGTTGGCTTCAACCTACTCTACACCATGGAATAAGTAAAAGACTGTATATTATCGGTAAGTGGCAATGTATGCAGCGTTGATGGATTGTAAGAGGACTTTCGTGGCGTCGAGGATATGGACGTCTTTGCTGGGTTTTCTGCGACACAAGAGTTCGCTCTTCACTCTGCTAATTGGCCACAAGTTTCGAGCACGCAAGCACCGCATGGACAAAAGGGTATTATTGGGGCACCCATGGAGGTTTTGTTTTCGGCGAGAAGATTGGATCCGGTGGAGCTTGATCTACAGGGTATCTACGCAGGCGGACACTACGAGTAATCAATCCCTTACCAACTACTACCTTCCACCACCCCCACTAATCAATACTCGACATAAAGGGTCTATCTGTATGTAGATCAACAATGCCTGGACTACCCGCCTCAGGAAACAACAAAGAAAGGCCCTTCCTTGCCACACAGGCATCAAGGCACAAACCCACCCAGCCCTACTCTCGAGAGCCCGCCAATCCTCGTGGCCGGATGTTTCAGGCAGAGGCACAGTGAAGCGGGCAGACTGAGGATGTTGAAACATGGCGTAAAATGGAGGTCTGGGCACCACACGATATGCACATCCTGTGGGCAAGGATGTGTCGAGGGAGGGATGGTGATGGGCTTGTTGTCACGGGTTGCTGGCCTGGACGAGTGGTAGGGCTGGGCTAGGGATTGATTGCCTACATGGGGTTTGGAGGGGTGAACGAGGCTTTCTCTTTGTTAGAATTGCTTGTAGTGTGAGGGTGAGTGGGTTTGATAACCAGCAGGTTGTGTTCTGCAAATATGTTTCGGGGCGCGGGATCTCGAAAGGCGAGAGTTTATCTTTGTACTACAAGATTAAGCTGTTGTTATCGACAACGAACGAGTCCATCGGACTATGACGGGCGAACCACCGCTGATGTCATTGATGACGGCTCATACGAAGCAGCTGCTGTTGAGACGTCTGACAGCGGCGGTGGTTGCGGATTGTTTCAGCGACATAGAACGCTCTCAGCTGATGTCAGTGTATAGGCCATCGATAGGACGGACGAATTTAGCTCATGTATGAAAGGGACGGGTAGCGGATAAGGAGAATAATGCGGGGTGGAGAATTAGGTGAGAGAGCAGAAAGAGATAGATGGGCTTACCAGCTACTATGTGGGCGAATACTGTATCTTGAACGCCTATAGTGCCTGTCCCCTAGCAAATTACCGCGATTAGTAGATAGAAGGGTGCTCGGACCGCGACCTTTATGCGTTATGTCGCCAGCGGAAGCATGGGTTTCATCGACACAGCTTTGACAACTGCCATGTGTTCACTTCGGTTCCACAGGTAGAGAGATAGGTGTTGCCGCATTGCTCGAGGTTCTCCGCCGGCAGCCACCGCGAGCACCACATTGTTTGAAGATCGACCGTTGTGTGCCCGGCCGAGGTCGAGACTGCTCCTAGGCGGTCGGGTGAAGTAGCACGATCTCTCCTTGCGCAACCTTTGCACAGCACATGTGAGAGCACAAAAAGCTTTCGCGGTTGGTGTAGCCGAATGATTGCAACAAAAGGAGGTTAAACCGGGAGGATGGAGTGGATTGCGGGCGATGGAGCCGCTGTCTCGGAGGACCACGCGGCAGGCGGGCAGTAGCGGCCAATGGGAAGACGCAGGTACGGGTTCATGAAACTAAGAGAAGCAATTCTGGTTTACTTGGGACTATAGCCGTCGGTCGAGTTGATAAGGTTGGCTTCAGGGAAGACCTTTGTTCGTTCCTCGACATAATCCGTAGGCTCGTCCGCTTTGGGGACTCTGGAGCGAGGGACGGCAGAGAGAGGAATAGTGTTCACGGTGGTCTCACAGAGGGAGGGAGCATAACAAAGGAGTTCGGGCCTTCACGCTCACAACAGTCCAGTACAGTATTGAGTCCGGACTGGCACGTGTGCTTTTTCTCGAAAGCCTGCTGCATTGGGCAACCAGGTGTCTATTGACAATGGTGATACTCGTGAGCGCAATGGCATAATGGCAGAAGAGCAAGCTGCCGTGATCTCACCTCAGCCCAACAAGCAGTCCCCCAGATCCAGGGCCGCGGATGAGTAAACGCACATCCAACGAGCAGAGAGAGAAGAGCGAGTGCGTTTCAACGGTTGAGCCGGAGTGGGCTTGGCAGGTGTTCCTGCAGGGCGGCGTTGAAGCGAGATTGGGAGTTGTGCACTGGCCGCGTTGGTGAGACGAGTTTCAGGCATGCGCGACAGGGCAGCCCCAGCCATGAAACGGATTAGCAACGAGGTCCTGGACCTGGAGGCACATGTGGGATTCAGGGACAGATGGTCGTTGGCAATACTGGCAGAGAAATGCGGACGAGCGACGTGGTCACCGGCCTTTGCACAGAGAGATGGATACAAGGCCTTTTGAGCAGACTTCGGGGTTCAGCGAACGCGATAGTCTACGAATACGAAAAGCGTGACGCGCGTGAGAATGGCTCGAGTCCGACGAGAGGCCTATTGGCAGACAGGCGTCGAGGCGTCGAGGCATGGACTCGGAGTGGGCCTGCATACAAAGCAGAACGAGCACAGAAGGACATGATGGCAAATCAACAGGGCCAAGCCGTGGCTGAGAGGGTAGACAGACGGATTGGGCGGGGTGATACAGATGACAGAGACGGAGTCACAGAGGTCGATGATTCCCTGCGAGACCCTGCGAGCCTGCACGAGATGGTCTCAAGGCAGAGAGCTTCTGCAGAAGCGGAGGCAGAGCCACAGGATCGAGTTGGAGAGAGCCGCGATGGGCGATGGGCGGGACGGAGCGGGGATCGGGGGCTTGGATATGCGCGCGCTGGTATCAAGCCAAAGCATCTATCTCAAGCAGCCGCTGGCGGGCGGTTGTTGGAGGTTTTTTTCTGGGCCGCGGCGTTGATGTGAGTGAGGATTTGGTATCTAGGCTAGCTGCAGCGGAAGATGCAGATGCAGACGCAAATGCAGCGCGCGGCATTGAAGAGCAATCTGATGGCATTGACGACAGCATCGGGGTTTGACAGCGACCAAGAGGTGCAATCTTTTAAATTTAGAATGCCGCAGTAGGCAAGAGCAGCTGTTCGTGGCGCAGGCGGTCGGTCATCGGGAAGGCCGGCGCTGGCCACTCAGCGCGCGCCTTTGGAGACGACAGCGCGTAGCCGCCGTTGGCCTGGTCCATCGCGACAGATGACTGGTCTTGAACAAGCCGTTTAGACGCTATTGAGACGGTGGAGAAGCAGGCGTGCGGTGTGCCCTCGCCGGCGGTGGTTGAGCAATGAGAGGGCGCAGAGAGGGAAGGAGGCGTTTTTTGCGCTGGCAGGCTGCTTACGTTTTGGGGTCGGTGGTGGTGTTGGTTTGTGGTAGTTTTTTTCCTTCTGATTTGCACGCTGGTGATGGTCTAGTGGGTATAGATAGTGTAGATAGTGTAGATAGTGCAGATAGTGCAGTTGGGAATGAAAAAAAAGAGAGGATGGTCCACAGCGGGACCGGGACCAGGCTGCCATGGGTGATCGCTGCTGGTTGGAATGATGGTGAATGATGAATGGTAGAGACCAGAAAGGGTGGTGTGTGTGTGGGCTGGGCTGAGAGAGGGGGCGAGGGCGAGGGCGAGGGCGAGACGGGCATGGATAGAAGCATCCCATCACCACACCACCAGCTCGGTCAAGCTGGTGGAGCTCGTCGACTTCATCGTCCCCGCCGTCACCCGGCACGTCGTTCGGACACTTGTGCACACGGAGTCCTGACCGTGCTGGCCTCCTGGAATGAGGTGCAAGATATTGCGCATTGCTGCCGGTTGTTTCAATTTCCCTCGAGCGCTCCAGACGACGGGCCTTTGTGCAGGGCTAGCGCAACGAGGCCCCTGAATGGCCGGGGTTCGATGAGTCCGAGCGCGCCTTCCCTGGCGTGCTGGGCTTGCTGGTGGTGCCTTCCCTGGCCCTGCCTCGTCCCTTCCTGGCCGGCCCTGGCTCTTTCTGTCTCTCTGACGGCTGGCTCGCGCCTGCCCTCTGCTGCCACTCGCCTGCGGTTGGCTCCTGCCTGCCCTGCCCGCCAAGCCCGCGCTCGTCTCTCGCCTCTCGTCTTGATATACAGCGCCCACCTCGTCCGCTCTGCCCTCTCTGCTTCTGCTTTCTTCGGTCTCGTCACCTTTCTGGTTCTTCTTCACCCCGCCCTTTCCTCCCCGCCTCCCTCGCTCTCCTTCTCTCCCTTTGTGCAGCTTCTGCATCTTATACTTGTCCTCTTTGTTGGGCTCAGCTTTATCTACCTAATCCTCTCGTCTCGTCTCGTCTCGTCTCGTCTCGTTGAGCGCGCCAGTCCCGTCGCTCCTTGCCAAAAAATCCCATCCACAAGAGCCCGCAGCCAGTCCATCAAGCATCCAGCCCTGCCTGCGCTTGTTCCCGTCCTTGACGCTTCTTCGCACTTTTTCTCTTCGACATATACTTTGGCCCTCCTGTCTCGCGCCCTTGCTCAGTCTCCTGCTGTGTCTTCTTCGCCCTGCTCCAGACTGCCATCGCCGCCCCTTTGGACTTGTCCTCGACCCGAAAAAGAACCCACGAAAAAGACCAAAAAAAGGCGCGAGTCCGTTGACTCCACTCCAGATAAACTTGTTAATAGCTCCCAACTGCATTGCCCGTCGGCCGGTTTTCGATCTTAACTACACTACTCAAACATCGCGATCTCTAGGATCCCTAATCTGCTAATCGCCACCCATCATCTCTTGTCGCGTCTGCTACCCAGCAAAGGTCCTGCACAGCAATCAACGCCTCATCTCTGTTTCTGGCGCGCTTGGTCATCACCCTGCCGCCTTTTCTACTTTCGCACACGCACACTCCCTCGACTTTTCCGTCGATTTGGTTCCTGACGCGTCCGCTCAGTTATCTTTTCATTCGATTCTTATTCTTTCTGTGCTGCTGTACTTCCCTGTGCATCAGCCCGTTTGTTTTACATCCTTACTCTTTACCACTTAGAGGTATACAAAACTCCAAGAAATCAAAATGAGCATGGACGCTGGCGGTCTTGCTCAAATGACTTATAACAACTTCGCCCCCAACGGCGGCCTTGGTATGCCAACCAACAGCTTCGCTTCCCGCGGAAAGGGTGCTTCCTTGAAGCGTCTCAGCGTTGCTGCTCCTCCCAAGGTTGCCTCCATTGCGGAGAACTCGGTTGAAACCCCGACTCCTCGCACCAGCCGCTCTCATCTTCTGGCTGGTCTCCGCACTGCCCCAAAGACCCCGACCTCTGCTCAACCTCCTGCGTCAGCTCCCTATGGACAGCGCCAGCACAACCTTGGCGGCGCTGAGACTGCTCGCTTCGGTGGCAGGCAGGGAATGAACAACCAAGGTGTTCCCCAGACAGCTGCTATTGGTTCCGGCTTTTCCGGCTTCAACCAGTACAACAACAACGGCGGCCAACAGCAGCAGATGTTGTACGACCAGGTTCTGGCTCCTCCTCAGCTGCAGTTCGATGACGGTGAGATGGATCCCAACATTGCTGCCCAGCTCTTGGCCACTGAGCTGTACCTCGCCCAGAGGCAGCAGCAGCTTCAACAGCAACTCCTGAACTTGACTGCTCAGCAGTTTGGAACCATGAACTTGGGTGGTGGAATGCGTCAACAGCAGTTCCCAAACACCCCGTTCACCCCCCAGATGAACGCGTATGGCCAGCAGTTCCAGAACACTTCCGTGCCCCAGGAAACTGGCCAGCCCGGCTTGTTCTTAGCGTTCAACCAGTTCACTGGCCAGTACCAATATGTTGTTGATCCCAGCTTCCATCAGCCTCAGCAGGACAGCCCCAACGACATCCAAGCCCAGGCTGTCTCATCTAACCTGTCGCACTCTCCGCCACCACCAACCCCTGGCTTCGCCTCGTCCCCACCCAAGGTTGACACACCCACTCTTCAGGTGTCTCCTCCCCACGAGATCAACCCTAGCCCATGGGGTTCGCGCAGCGCCTCTCCGCCCAAGAAGTCCTTGACTCCTCCCCAGGACGTTGTCCCGCTTCCTCCGCCATCCGCCAACGCTTTCCGCCGTGGCCACAAGAAGACGCTTTCCTCGCTCGCTCTTGATGGCAAGACCGAGACTGCCGATGGCCCCAAGTCCGCCTTCACTCGTCCTGTCGGATTCCCCGCAACTCCCATGACTGGTACTTTCGGTCCCGGACAGGCTCGTGCTGGAGAGCACCCCATCCGTCAGCCCCGCGGCCCTCCCCCACTTGAGGAGCTCCAGACCAGCCCCACCACCAAGCACGAGGGCAGCAAGAACTTTGCTGCTCGTCAACGCCGTCAAGCCGTCAACAATTTGGTTCGTGCCGGTATTGGTCGTCGCGGACAGCGCGCTGGTAGTGCCGGCAGCGCCTCCCCCGACAGCGAGAACTTTCCCTTGTCTGACAACGACACTGACAGCGTTCGCAGCGCTGGAAGCGGAAGTCTTTCTGGAAAGCCAAGCATTGGCAGCCTCCGTGCCGCTGCCAACGGTGCTATCGGCTCAGAGAGGAAAGCCTCAAAGGAACGCAGGGCTTCTCCCGACAGGTCGTACACTGCTAACAGTGTGAGCAGTGATGAGGGTGCTTCTATCGGTGGTGGTCTCGTTGAGATCCGAGTTGAGGAGCCGCAGCAGATTGAGCGCCGTCCCATGCCCAAGCTTGTTCTCACCAGCGCTGAGAAGCGAAAGTCAACGGTCTTTTAAACGGGATTGATGGCAAATCTCTGTGACCACTTTCTCGGGTAGATTCTCGAGCTAGTTGGTTCACTTGTGCATATTATCGTGGCGTTTCCGAATGGCGTCACACAGTTACGGCCCCTGATGACTATTTCTTATTTATCTTTTGTTTCTTGCTTTTCGGAGAGGTCGTTGCATTCTGGGTGGACTTCCATTTTTCATTTACTACGAATACCCTTCTTCACCTCCAGTCTCTAGGGCCTGCGTGGTTCCTCTTATTGAATTCCCCTTCCAACTCACGCGAATCTGTTTTATGAACATGCGGGGTTTTTTATTTCTCTTATCTTCTGCACACAAGAATGGAACTACACATGTATCCACTAGGCGGTTTGGGGATATGGGACTTGGGAAACAAGATTCATCGCTTACGAGCTCTCATGCCTGTGGCTGAGAGCTCCTTGCATTCCTTTGCAATTTGTATTCTTTACAAGATAAGATGGAGACGATGCTCATTGACCAGACCATTCCTTACGATTTTTCCTAGGAGGTTGGCAGGGCATGTGATATGGAGGAAGAATCGATGGATGAGTGCGCTCATGTAGGATGAGAACCTAAATGCTATCACACTCATTTCAAACCAAACTATACTGTGCCTTTATGATGGTGATGGTGATTGCACTGAAAAGCTGGTAGAGTAGGGGTCCATTGAGGGCACGACGCTGCAGGGCCTGCCGATCTCCATCTGTTTCGGTGGACACGTTCATTTAGCCTTTGCCACGATGGTGCGATTGAATCGACGTTGGTGGGTGTAGTGGTACTACGCGAGTGATCGACACGGTTCCTGGTGTTGAGCTATCGATAAGATTGGTGGGGATGTCAACCGTCACTGCGGGCGGGGCAGCATTCGCATAACCACAAAATTTCCTGTAAAAAACGACCCGCCCACAATCCCGCCAAAGATACAATAGAGCACGCGAATTATATCCGAGCTTATCGGCATTATTCTCAGTTTCAATGCCCATCTCGGGCGGCGCAGACGAACACTCGAGGAAACGGGCGCGATACATCGAACCCAGCATGACTCCCGACACGAGCCAGTCCACGCAAATCCACATCCACACCCCACCCCCACCATTCAAGACGACCTCTCTCGAAATCCTGACCCAAGGTGCCGAAGCTCTAGTCTACAAGACCGAGTTCCTCACGCCCAATACCCCCGTCGTCGTAAAGTACCGCCCGCCCAAGCCATACAGACACCCTACTCTCGACCGCCGCCTCACCAAGCAACGACTCCTCGCCGAGGCGCGCGTGCTAGTCAAGTGTAAGAAGGAGGGGGTGAATGTTCCTGGGGTGGTGGCGGCGGATTGGGATAATGGGTGGTTGGTGCTTGAGTTTATAGAGGGGAGGACTGTGAGAAAGGTGTTGGATTCTTGGGCGGAGGGCGTGAGTAGGAGGAAAGAGGGAGAGCAGCACGGGAAAGATGGTGGGATGGTAGAGCTTATGGGGAGGGTTGGACGGATGGTGGGGAAATTGCATGAGAGGGGGGTTTGTCATGGGGATTTGACGACGAGTAATTTGATGCTGAGGACGAAGGGGACGGGGACGGGGTCCGTAGGGGATAATAGGACGGGACGACAGACTACGTCGACGATGCGAGAGGAGGCTATGAGCGGTGGTGTTCCGCAAGCACAGCAAGAACAGGTGGAGGAATCAGAATCAGAATCACTAGATGGAGACGTCTACCTGATTGATTTCGGGCTCACGACGGCGACGATCCAGGATGAGGATCGCGCGGTAGATCTGTATGTTCTGGAGCGCGCATTCGCGGCGACGCATCCGGCTGCTGAGCCGCTGTTTCAGGAGGTGCTGAAGGCATATGGTGAGAGCTATAAGGGGGCTAAGACGGTGTTGAAGAGGCTTGAAGGGGTGAGGTTACGCGGGAGAAAGAGGAGCATGCTTGGCTGAGAATGAGGGGCGGGAAGTGTTTCGTTGGGAGAAACATAGATGGTATATTATAGAAAGAAAACTTAATGAACATGTATTACTGGAGTATTTTTTTGGCGCAAATGACTATTTGTAGTCAGTCAGCCTGATATTGTGTAGAGGAGAGAAAAGAAACAACAAGTAATCCAAACTACAGAAACCTCACATTCGACATAAGCTTCGAAACCGTCTTCCTTCCACTTCTATTCTACCTCTCTCAATCACTGCAACAGCCAAGACGTTCTGAAAACAATACTTCACGCAGCCCTGTATATAACTATTATTTTCTCGTCTGCCACTTATATGATCGGCGCAAGGCACCGATGCAGGCACGCTGCACGTCGCATCAATTTATGCGACATGGGGGCCACGATAGTAGAAATCACTAGACGATAATACCAAAAAACAAAGGCTTGGAATTCCAGTTTCTGGCACTGCTTGGAAATGTTTCATGTTTTTGTTGCTATTTTTTGCGTGAGGCGAGGCAAGGCGAGGCATACACGTGCTCGCCGCTTATGTGTTTTATTGTGTTTCTTTCCCTTGGTGATAATTATGCGGAAGGCATATTAAATGCTAAGAAGCGTGTTATATCGAGGGTTGTTATCATCTTCAATCTCAATTTTTCTTGTCACATACGTCATTTTCCTACTGGATCTTTTCCTTCACATAAGTTTAGCCAGACAATAGTAGGACTGGTGTGGAGAGAAACAAAGTACAAAGGTACCTAGCCAGTGGGAGCAGGGAAAAAGATGGATGTACACGCTGCGGTGAAGTGAAGTACAGTGTCGAGAACAATATTACCTCCACGACAGCACCAAGTACAATCGGTTTCTCGCTTCAGGCTGCCAATCGGGTTGCGGGTATCGCTGATTGCATTACAGCGAATGTTTGCTCGCCGCGTCAAGAACAACGAACCACGAAGCCGTACAATGGGAACGAGCAAGTCGGTAGACGAATAATAGGAAGAGACGGGGGGGGGGGGTGTTATTATATTTTATGGTGTGGTTCGGGGGACTTCTTCTTTTTAATTAAATCCTTAGATCCCTCTTTTCTTCCTTTGGTAATACAAACTCCCAGCGAAATTCAAGTTCTTACATACGATTCAAAGCTACATTTTCTTTTCTTTTGGGTGTGTTTACGGGCGGTGATAGACAACGGAGCGCGGATATACGCAAGCAAAGCAGCAAATAGAACTTCTTGAGAGGTCGAACAAACGACTTATCCAAGGACACGGAACGGACTATCAGTTGGCATTTGTTTCTCGACAGCACCATCAGTATCAGCTTTATTCCCATTCCTACGCTACGATATGGATATGGACGTCCTCACTATCATCCTGCTCCCGAGCATCATCCTTATCCTCAGCATTCAACTATCCATTTTCCTCGCCTGCAAAATCCACAACGCTATCTCGGCTAACATCTGTGCTTCCACTCCACGACTGACGTCTCACCACACGATGAGTTTTTCTTCTGCCCAACCGCCTACCAAGACTAGGAATCCATCGAACCTACACCGCGTGAAACAAACCGTCTACAGCAACCGCCGGGGTGCAATCACGAGGGATATTCCTAATTCTTCGCTCCGCCCGCCCCTCGTTGAGATGCCGATTGGCGGTATGCAGTGCGCTGTTATGTGAGGGACACGGATGGGATGTCAGCGTGCGTGGTTCATTTATCTCTCTACAGGAGAGAATAATTGGTTAATGGTTTGCTAGTGTGCATTTATTTATCACGGGTTATGGGGTTTCTTGTTACTTTTTTTTTGTTTTTGGATATTCGGGTTCTGCATTCTGCGTTCTGTATAGGGGTATGTGGAAGGGATAAGATTGAATTGGATTCGATGTGTGTAGATAAAGACACGGCTGGTACTTCTCATGGACCCTGGAGACTGCGTTTACGTCTGGCTTTGGGGTGGGCTTCCTTTTCTTTTCTGGGAGCGGGACTGTAATACATTGGTGCTAGATATTGCTGGACAAGTATAAACCGAAGGATTGCGTATAATGGATGGAATGTAAGATATTCACTGACTTTGATGATGGCCTTTGCTCGGTTAATCATGTCTCCTTGTCTAATACTTTTAATTTCAGTCTGAAGACTTCATGTCTTTTGCGTTTTTAATGACTCCCTCTTCCTATTCGATGACTAGTGCCCTTTTGTGCCTCTCTCATCCTGCATTCCAATCGCTACATCCGGCGCCTCTGGGAACTCGCGCTTTGCTTTTGACTTGCTGCCGGCAGTGTCTTTCTGCTGGGTTGCGTTGCCGCCTGTGCCTTGCTCTTTGGCGCTGCTTGAGGGTGTCAGCGGGTGTTTTCTTGAAAAAAAAAGTCAGTCTTCTAATAAAGAACATAGGAAAGCTAACATATAAAGAAAGCATCTCTTTGCAAATACTCGAACATCGATACATGTAAACAGAATAAAGAAATCCCGAACCACTTACTTCATCCCACTCTTAGCGTTGTCACTCTGCACATCATACTGATCCCCCTGCGCCACCTTCTTCGTCGCATGCTCCTTTCCCTTATCCTTCTTCTCCTTGCACGCCGATGATGCCGAAAACGCGCGTGCGCATCTAGTTGCCTGTAAATGCCGAATTGCACCGGGAGAATCAGAAGAACGCAGCAACGATTGCTGCGCGCCTCGTCGAAGGCAGGAAGACGCTAGGCCGATGCGCGAAGTCATTCTTGCGTGAATTTAAAATTTCGTCTGCTTTTGGAGCTTGAGTGTATGTTCATCGCTAGGCAAGTCTGGATTGCTCAATTGTGATTGGATTGCGCTGATTCAGAGAAAATTCAATGTTTCAAGTAGGCCGCAAAGTAGACCATTCAAGGACCGCGGGACCTGCATTATTTGTACCTGAAAGCTGCTCTTCCACGTGAAGGCAATGAAGTGATGATGATGATGCTCGATGACGCTGTCGATTCGATGCACGGCCATGAACGAGCTAGAGCCGCGCTAGTCTGATTGCGGACTGGTTCGCATGGATGAGGACTGCGGGGGAGGGGCAGGCAACGCGAAATGTTCAATTGCTTTTAACGTTCAGCGTTGGAGCTTCAATTCTTTTTAGCTACAAAAAAAAAGATCACGAATTGCCTTTTCAAACACCAGGGTCTTGTATGACTGAATATATTAGACTACCTGCGACGTTCCCATTCGTCTTTCCTAAAGCTGAAAGCACGACGTCCGTCGAAAGAAAATAACATACCACAAACAAACACGAAAACACACATATCTACACGCGCCGCGGAACCTCAACCACATACACAACCCACAACAATGTCCGACCAAAAAGCCCCCCAAAAAGAAGCAGACTTCCCCTGCACACTGTCCGTCCTCATCCTCATTCCCATTCCCACTCCCCAACCCCCTCTCTTAAACTCAATAACTAACCCAACCCCTAGAACCCTCACCCTCCCCTTCCCATCCCACCACCTCGCCCAAACCGCCCTAAAAGTCCTCTCCGTAGACCCGGAACTCTCCCCCCTAGTCCGCCGCTCCTTCTCCCTCATAAATACCTCCACCTCCACCTCACCTCCCCAGTCCGACTCCGAAGACCCCACCACCCTCCAAATAAACTACGCCGCAACTACAAACCGCATGCTGCGCGTCGCCGTCAACGGATTCATAGAAAGTGTGGGAGTCGTGGTCGGCGTGATGAAGGATTTGGATGTTGATGTGTACGAGGAGCCGGTTGTGGAGGGGCTGGAAGGGGTGCAGGGGTTGGTGGAGGGTTGAATTGGGGGATCTTGAAGGGAATTTTGGTTGTAGGGGGTGGCATTAGAGGGTGACATGAAAATGGCTGGAGGAGGCTGGTTAGAGAAGTGGAGGGGGAGTGTCGTCACAGACGGGGTGGTTACGGAGAAAGGCAAGAAGAACATGGAAACAGATGTGTAGAAAGAGCCGCTCCCAAACAGAAGCACGTGTCGTAGGCTTTGTAGGTCGCTATTTGGCAACCCTTACAAGCTTCAACGAGGATGATATTGTGGAGAATCCCTCAGATTATAGAGAATCTCTCAAGAGATATATTCAAGATCCTCAAAAATGCAATGGGCATCAGCTCCATGCCACCTACCGCAGGCCAAGGGCATACCCGTCCAAGGCCTGAATTCCAAATTGTTTACAGTATATGGTATATTCGCAAGTTTCTCCCATTCATTCGTGCTTTGGAATCTTCGTCGGCTGTATATCTGATTCCTGTTCATTGACTTCATCGAATTTTCTCTTCTCTGCAGCTTTCCCCTGTAGCACTGCGTTGGTAGGAGTGGGAACCATGGAAGGTGCCTGAGGTGCAGACATCTGCGGTGGCTGCCCGCCAGGCGGTAGAGGAGGACACACCATGCCGTCCCGAATCGACCAACCATTATCCTTCAAGACCTTCCACTTTTCCGAGACTTTGAGTCGTATGAGCTCACCAGTGGCTCGAGCGTCTTCCAGACTGTCGTGTCCTGCGGCGCCTGCTTGTTGAATGTCTAACCCTAAATGGTTCTTGACTAGGAATTTCAGGCCGTGGCGCATAGGGAGACCCTGGCGATGCGGATAGAGAAGGATTGTATCGACAATCGTGGGATGTACCAGACGAATGGAGTTGAGATCATTTTCGAGAGCATGGCCGAGCACGGGTGTCTTGGGCGATATGAGAGAAACAAACAGATCCCGGGCAGCGTAGGGAGACTCTACTATACGCAAATCTTTGGGATCATGCGTGGGGTTTTGGGGATCGTACGGCTTTGCGTTGACAAACTCTTCTGCAGTGACTCCGGAAAACCGGGTATTTACGTCTAGGAGGTAACCCAGCGGTCGCACTAGAACATCAAGAATGGGCTTATGGGAGGGCCACGAGACAGCGGTGAGTCGAAGAAGCTCCAATCCGTTCGTTGTATACCCCATCTCGCAGTCAAAACAAACAGCTGTGCCAGGCTTGACTTTGTCATTCTCGGGCGTCTCGATAAATGGCATGACTAGGGCAAGTTGTTTGGAGTCGGTCATTTTATAGACGTGCGTGTCATGCGTAGTGCAACCGGGCGCTCCCACTGGCTCGTTGCAACAGGACAAGCGTGTTGGCTCCAGTCCAAAATTCTTTCCCCTCTTTGGGAATACTCGTTTCCCCCAGTGATGTCGGCACTGGCCTCCCGTTGTCAGAGCGCCGTCCTCCTCCCTACGTTCCGAGAACACCTGAAACCGAGTGCTGCACCTGTCGCATTGTTCCCAGGAGCCAGAAGACTGCTGTATAGCTCGTGCCTCTTCAATTTGTGCCTCAGTGTGGATTTTGGTGACATATCCATGGGCATCTAGTCCCGCCTGTGGGGAAATGAGAGTACTCAGGAAGGCAACCTCCTCTTTTGGAGCGAGACCAGTATTTACTCTCTGCGGCGTTGGTTTTTTCAATGGAACTCCGCGCTCTTTCGCCAATGCCTCCCTTCTGCCCTTGACCCATTCCTCGGGTGTCATAGATTTGAGCTTGACTAATCGCTGCTTAAGCACGTTGTCATACACGGCGGGGTTCTCTGTGGCCAGCTTCTCCTCCTCGTCTACAGCAAGCTTGTTGAGCAGGTTTTCACTCAAGTGCAGGGCCTTGATTTCCGGTTTCACAGCCTTTCTGATCTTGTCATTCAATGGTTTCATATAGGCGTGCAAGGCTTTGAGAAAAGTCAGTCTCTTGGTGAAGGCTGCCGGCTCCTTGATAATCTTTCGGGGCATCAACGGAACGTGAACCTCGGGCTGTGGAGTCACCTTCTTTTCTTCAGCCTTGGGCGGTGGAGAGACTGGCCGAGTCGCTGTCCGTGGTAGTATGGCATCTGTTGGTTTGGTTTGGGGTGCCGTTGGGGGAGTAGCATTGAGATTTTTCTTTTCTTTGACTTCTGATATTTTAGGGACAATGGATCCAACAAAGACTGAGTTTGGCGTAGGGTGGCTTTGTGCCTGCTTGGTCTGTAAGGGCGGCTCTCGTGGGCCATTTTCAAGTTTCAGGCGCTTCGCGTCTGGCTCTTTGTCTGATGCGAGTGAGGCGGTGGCGGGAGGTGCATTGCCTGTTTGTGTCTTTGCAGTGTCGTGAGAGAAGATGCAATATGGCAATTCGCAGTTGGCGCCAGACGGGCAAGCTATATTTCCAAAGTTTCTAAAGGCCGGCACCGAGGGCCACATGGCGGTGTGGACCTGTCACTTATCTCTGTGTGTAGGTAAGACCATATTCGTCTTCCTCAATTCAACGACATACCAAATGGTCGAGTTGGGGTTGGTGATTAGGTCATTGGCGGAAGATCAGATACCCGTACAGCCAAAAGATAAGCCCAAGGAGGTTGAGTCAGCTTCACCTTGAATGTGTAAGCGCGACAAGAGAGGGCCAATGGGCTTCCTCTTTGGGATACAACCAGACAGTTATTTTGTTTTGTTAGCCAAGGAAGGGGGTAGTCAAAGGAAGGTAGGTAAAGGAAGGATAGTTGAAGTGGTGTGGCTGATTCTGTCTGGGTCCCCTGGGTGTGCTGCGGTCGTTTCGACGTTTGACGTTCGAGTCTGCGACCGGCGTCCAGCACAGTTAGGCTGAGGATCAGCCCAAGGACTGGCTGGGTAAGAGATGTTGCTGTCGTGGACTCGAGATGAATGGTGATGTGTGTCCTGCAGTGAAGCGGAGATGCCAAGCCTGCAGGGGCCGTGCAAGCAACGGTAGCAGGCACGGGGATAGGCCTCGCCTCACGGCTGCGGAGACGTCGATATCGTCATCCGATCGTCGACATCACTACTCTGTGTACTTGGATTTTTTTACATGTCCGCATCCTCCTTTCTCTCCGCTTGGCTAAGTGAGACAGGAGCCGGACATAAACCATACTTCCGACTGCGCCTGGTGCGGCCCAACCGTTACCCCGACCACCTTCAGCCGCTTACGCGGACCGTCATCTCTTGTCCAGACGGAGCCGAACTGCGCTTAGCACCGCAGCCCTACGTTTCGGACGAACTATGGAACCGTGTACATATAATCGCCACTTTGCTTCTCCTTCAGCTGCCCACTCCGCTCCATCTCCCTAATCACGACTTGCCACAATGGAAAACAACACCTCGAGTTCCACTTCCGCAAAGGCAGACCACCTTGCTGTCCTCGTCCATGGGTATGCGCTGGCCCCTACTCGACCCCAATTGCTTCCTTATCGTTTCATGACGCTAATATGTACCCATAGCCTCTGGGGCAACCCTGAACATCTCAAGTTCCTCTCCACTTCTCTGCGCGAAAAACATGCCGAAGACAAGCTCGAGATTCTCGTTGCAAAGCGAAATGTCGGCAGCTTTACCTATGACGGCATCGAACTAGGCGGAGAGCGCGTCGCACACGAGATTGAGGAGAAGCTGGCAGAGCTGGAAAAGAGCGGTCATGGTATCAAGAAGATTAGTGTAATAGGATATTCCCTCGGAGGTCTCATTGCGCGATATGCCATTGGTCTGCTATACCACAAGGGCGTGTTCGAGAAGATCCAGCCAATTGTGGGTATTCATTATGATCTGATGTTATGTCTTACTGACAATGTCTAGAACTTTACAACTTTCGCTACTCCCCACCTAGGTGTTCGGACGCCACTCAACGGGTACCATAGCCATCTCTGGAATGTTTTGGGAGCCCGCACGCTCTCCATGAGCGGCAAACAGCTCTTTGGAATCGATTCCTTTAGAGACACTGGCCGCCCTCTTCTGGCCGTACTCGCAGACCCGGAAAGCATCTTTATTCGCGCACTGGCACAATTTAAAGAACGTAGTCTCTATGCCAATTGTGTCAACGACCGCACAGTCACATACTACACTGCGGCGATCTCGCAGACGGATCCTTTTGTCAAGCCTGACGATGTCAAGATCAACTATGTCGATGGGTATGGGGGCATTATCGTCGACTGGGAGAATCCGATTTCGCCAAAGGAACAGGAGGTACTGCCAGCGTTCCATAAGCGATTGAGTACCAAGACACGCACTTTTTTCGGACGTATTCCAATCACCGCCTTTTTTATCGTGTTTATTCCAATTGGAGCCACCCTGTTTCTTATGAGCTCAGCAGTCCAGACTGTCCGTAGTCGACAGCGAATTCGCCTCCACGAGGAAGGAAAAGCAGGCGTCGACGTCAGCCGCTACAGGATACCATTGATGATCAATGCTGCGCGCAAGGAGGTTGAAGACATGTTTGAGAATGTAAACAACACTCAACAGCACGCATACCTGCCGGCGGGCAGTGAGGAGCTGGCCTCGCCTACACAGCCCACCTCACCGAAGATTGCACGCAAAGCATCACACTCCACCTCCGACGAGGACTCCATCAACGATCAAAAGGCGGACCGGGCCTTGCAGTCACCTACTTTGGCCCTGACAGAGGACCAATTCCGCATGATTGAAGCTCTGGACAATGTTGGATTCAAAAAGTATCCCGTTTACATTCACAACGTAATGCATACACATGCCGCTATCATTGTCCGGATGGATAGGAAGAGGTTTGACGAAGGCAGGGTTGTCACAAGGCACTGGCTGGACCACTTCATCCTCTAATTTGTTTTCCTCTTACTGTATTCACTTGTGGTGCATTTTTAGCGTTTGAGCGTCGGTGTGTGGCGTTTTGGGGTTAACATATGATTGTGATTATAGGGAGGGGCACTGTTGGATTGTGCACTTCAAACTGCATTTTTTTTTGTTATAGATATCCCGTATAGACTAATGTTTATACCTGGTCAAACTTGACATCATCAAACTTGAATTTTCCCCTTCTCAGCTCGTATCTGCAACGTCGGCGCCTCGCAGCTTCATAACCCCCGACTAAACTCCGACTCCCGCTCTTGCGATGAAAACTGTTGGTATGTAAAAGATCTTTATTAGCTTTGATGTATTTTATCCTATGAGGCAGGGAAGAAGGTATGCCTAGTTTTTTTTACGTTCTTTCCGTTAGAATTTACCTTCTTTCCGTTAGAACCTAGACAGCTTTAACGGCTCTGAATGTGTAAGTATTTGCGGACTTCATAAGAGGTCCATTGCTCACGAGAGTTCACGTCACCCATTGCGTACCTCTTTTCTGTTCACTCTACGCTACATCAATGAGTCGGCAACTGTAGATTCGTGGCGCGCGTCGTCTCCCCAAAGCGAGAAATGCGAAGCGATATGTAGCCAAAGAGTAGAGAATGACTGATGTGCTCCAAAGCTTGCCATTGCCAGCTATAGCATTTGAGACCAGTTACATGCAAGCCGCGCGGGGCTGGACAAAGGAACAAGTCGGGAACTTGGGGATAGAGTGAGCGCCACGTTATTGAATTACGTCCTGTGGTAGCTTCAGCTGTAACTCTATTGCAACTTAAAAAGGCGGCCTTGTCTCGCTTTAGTGAATACTCAGACAATACAGCAAACTACCATAGGATCATGGCGACCGGCAAACAACATCAACACTTCCTCACCGACAAACACATTATCGTCGCTGGGGCAGGAGTATCTGGTCTCTCTTTTGCAATCTCCTTACATAAACTGTGGCCTGAGGTATCCTCTTCTCCTCCCCCACGTATCACAATCTACGAGCGGGACCCATGTGCTGTCCCCAAGAATCGCGAGGGATATTCCCTCTCTCTACGCTCCGATAGGCCGTCAGCAGGCATCCAAACACTACAGAAGATGGGAGTATTGGATAAAATGATTAGTGTGAGTGTCGCTGCGGGTGGGGAGAACGTAGCCAAAGAGGAAGAAGGAGCGTTTTGCGTATGGAATGTCGAGCACGGCAAATGGAAACCCGTCATGAAACTGGCCGCGCATACGCCTCCAGGGTGTCCTGTCAGTTCCCTTCGAATCGCGCGTGCGGAGTTAAGAACCGCGCTCGTCGAAGCAGTCGAGCAACTCCCCGGCGTCGAAATCAAATGGAACGTATCCGTCACTGGAATATGCTCTACCTCGCAACAAACCCAAAAAGTCCACGTCCAACTATCAAACGACACTCAAGACGCCGGAGACATCCTACTCGCAGCCGACGGCTCCAACTCGAAGCTCCGAACCCAGCTCCGTCCATCAGATACCCTGAAATTCGCAGGCCCAACCTGTATAACTGGCATCGCGCCCACAAAAGGGTACCACCCGTCCGACAACCCCAACGAATTCGGCAGCATCATTTCAGGCACCGGCTACGGCCTGTTCATCGCGGCCATAGACAAAGACACGATGCTCTGGTGCCTATCCCACAAAGTACCCTCTGCCCCGCAAATACCTCAAAAGCAGGCGCTCGACCCGCAAGACTGCAAAGCCCTGCTAGACGAAGCGAGACAGAAAGCCGAGAACGCATACGGACCGCAGTTTTCTAAAATGCTAGACGCGACGCAAGTCCATAGAATGGCGCGCTTCAATGCCATGGATAAACAGCCCTTCCTGCATACGGCGGGATACATACAAGCGCCAACATTCCAACATCTCGAAGGGCGAATTATCTTCTTGGGCGATGCGAATCATGCGGTGTCGCCGTTTGCAGGGAATGGGGCGAATCTTGCGTTGATGGATAGTTGGGATCTTGCGGAGGCGATGGTGAGGTGTGGGGGGCTGGAGGATACGGTTAGACGGTATGATGGGTTGGCTGTGGGGAGGGCGAAGAGGGTTATACGGATGAGTCATTTTAACATTGATGTTATGCATGCTACGGGGTGGTGGTTGTGGTTTTACATGCTGGTGCTGAGGGCGGTGAAGGTTTTGTTGTTTAGGGGAACGGATTAATGTCAGAGTTCGGGGATCATGGTTGTGATTTAGTCATATGAGTTGGGCGGACGGATGTTGTATCCTGTTGTAGATTTATTTATACATCAGAGGTATTCGTGTTTTTGTTTTGAAATGCTTTACTCGATACATGTCTCGTTAGTGATTAGCACTTCACTCTCATAGCGTGGAAAATAAGGCTTCAAGTTGATCAATCCTCTACCCAGATATGTTGGCTTCGACAGGTCCGATAATCAAAACAGATTCTAAGATGTATCTTGCTCTATCAGCTTCCATACCTTTAAATCCAGACTACCTTAATACCTTGTCAAAACAGTTTGGTGGCCTGGACGACCTGTACTTATCCCCGGACTTTCCAGCGACACGAGAGATCATTCGAGGCTTTTGTTGTTTAGGGGAAGGGATTAGGTGTATTTACATACAGTATCTGGTTTCTTGTTCTTCTTCTTCGACAAGTCGGCACGCCGTACCTGTCAATGAAAAAGTTTTTTTTGTCCATGGCCCCGCACTCGCCATGGACAGTCGTCACCTCCGGGGTTGTGGCCCTCTATTGTGACGTCCTTAGACTTTCTGTTCGATGTGACTTCTTGCACGAGCAGAGTCTAGTGTAGAGCTTGACTCTACAGGAGTCTCGACAGTTGTGGAAGAGTTAACGTGAGAGGAGTCTGGTGTAGAGATTGAGTCTACAGTAGTCTCAACTGTCATGTAAAAACTAACGTGAGCGGAGGCTAGTGTAGAGCTTGAGAAGCTTAAGTCTATAATAGGCTCGACAGTCACTGGTTATATCAGTCAGGGAAAAGAAATGGTGTTGATATGAATGAAGGACAGAGAGGAGGATGGCGATTGAATAGGAGGATTTTCTTTTTCAATAGCGCTTTCCTGTCCTCAATCGTCATTTTGTGGCATGCTCAGCCGGAGCAGTGCTCAATGGCTGATCTCTAGAGACGCGCGAGAGGGTGGAGGAAGGGCGAAAGAAAAGGGGGAGAGGGAGTGAGTTCACTAATCCTCTTCAACCTTAATGTTTGGCTCCGTCTTCAGCCTGCTGCTGGGGTTGTCGGAACATCGCCCGCATTTGCTGCAACTGCTGCTCGTACAAACGTTGCTGCTGCTCGTTGAAATGCTTATGCAATTGTTGCTGTTGCTCGTTGAAGTGCTTGTGCAACTGCTGCTGTTGCTCGTTGAACCTCTCCTGGAACTGCTCAAGAGCAGAAGCAGGCACTTGGTGCGAGTTAGTAAGAGACTGGCCGTGGACACCTACAGAGGGCACAGCATCTGTATCTGAAGTTGAATATGAGTCATTTGCATCTGCCACACGATGTGTGCCAGTTGCAGGTGAGCTGTTGTTCATATTCATATCATCTCCAAGGCGCTTTTTGGTGGCAGGAGCGGCCATCGGCGGGATCTTTTTATACTCTTCGAGCTTCGCTCCGCTTCGCTCAATGTGAGCATCACAGTCAGCCAGGAATTTGACCATGTCAACGAACTCAGCCGCAGCCTCCCGCAGCCTTTTCATGTCAAGCCAACAGTAACACATATTCTGAGTGGCGCGGTCATCGTCCTGGTTGGCTCGTTTACTCATGATAAATGCTGATTGCGTGGATTTGGGAACTTGGGAATTTGTGAGTAGTCGTGTGTGGGCCTCGTGGCTTGACCCAACCTTGGAAGTTTTTCATTGCTTCCGGATTATAAGTATTTAATCCTTTCCAAAACCGATATTATCCCGGTGAAGTGGTGAAGATGCTGAAATCTACCTGTGGTACCCTATGGTAAGCTCAAGTTGGCGCCAGCTCCTGGGCGGACGGAGGTTTTGAACGTTTACTCAAACTCTACATACCACAAAGGTATGTCGAGCCCAAAGCACGTGTGCCTGCCAGCTTAGCATGAATTTTCAGAGGTACCTATGGTGTCAACTTTTAAGTACGTTGAGGCGTTAACAGTAAGAAGGGCTGAACGTATAGATTTTAGATACAAGATTAATTTACTGGCCACTGATAGGTAAAGCCTTGGTGATGCTCAGTTGTTAGTTCCTCGGCCATCCCCAATATTAACTAATTCACTTGTTCGTATGCGTACTTCAACAAAGGAGAGAGAGAGTGTGTGTGTGAGATATGGAATGCATGTTACTTCAGCTATAAAATTGGTGGCTTCTGAATGTTGTTTCTTTTAATTGACTGACGTCGGAATGAAGTAGTTTCCTTTGACTGAAGTGGTCAGGATTGCTTTAGAAGCGGCGTCCACGTTTAGCTGGGATCTGCTTAAATTTTTAGCTACCAAAAAATCTAATGGCTCCATACCCCAGGGAATGGTTGTTTACATGTGATATTAGATTTCTTTCTAAAAAGGCCAACCTAGCCCAACGGCATTGCTCTTTCTAATACGGGATAGCATGCAGGGTGTGGAGATGCCAACCACACAAAGAGGGTGGGTTGACAATAGGCTTAAAATTACTCCGTTGCCTTCTCATTTGGAAAAACAAAATGCGTTAAAGCCAAAATCCAAAGTACTTAAGGTGTCCAGGGGAGCTCCTTCAATTAGATGAAATCTCTGGGTCCATCTTCAACGCTAGATGTCTAGTAAAATAAGCACGAATCATCTTCTAAGTATTTGATATTTTTGAGAATATTTCAAGGTGTTTACGCTTAATCTTGGTATTTCTTATGATTATAAATGTAAACGTCATGAATTGTCTCCAATATCAATTTAGTAGCTTCAACCTAAATTAGTTTATTTGGAGAGAGAACTTCTTCCTCGACAATTCAGCAGGCCGAACTTATCAATGAAAAATGTTGTGATCATGGCCCCACACACGCCATGATCAGTCGTCACCTCCGGGCCAATACCCAATATTGTGACGTCCTAGCTTGAAGAAAATGGTAAATTAGTGCAGCAAAGGAGGAGGAGGAGGGGAAGACAGCGAGTCTGCTACTCTATAGCACTTACTCGCCCCATGATGATTCAACTACCAGATGCAGCAAATCATTCAAGGACAGTTATTCAACTGCGTTGGGATTTGCCAGATGTAGTGGGATCATCCGTGCCCTTGAGACTTAGACTTTTCATAGCGTCAATGTATTCCTGACGGACTACATTATCACCTGAAATGCTGAGCACTCCAGTGCCGGAGCTTCCCTGAACCTTCTGCTTACCTCGAGCCCTTTCGGATTGACCCGTGGCTCCACCATCGCGGTTGTTGCGGGTCTCCTTGGTCTGTGACGCGGCCTCTGCAGCGGTGGGATATGAGGCCTGAAGCATGGCGCGTTTTTGCGGCTCCAATTGGCCTAGTGCAGCGAGGGAGTTGTTGGAGCTACGAGCAATCCAAGGACTCTGTGGCTGTGGGGCATCCGTCCAACTCAGCGACTTGGAGATCATATTGCCATCACGCAAAAATCGAGGTATTCCGTCGTATTGAGCGGCAGGATGATCTGGAGGGAGAGGCTGGCATTTTCCAGCCTTGTTGACTCGCATCCACCAATCGGTGTCAATCCAACGCATTTCAGTAGCTTCGATGGCCCACTCGCGGTAGAAGCAATGGCCCTCATTTGGACAACGGATTTTCGGATCCCAGTCGAATGTAAAGGGACATAGGCCAAGGTTTCCTGATGCAAACCCATTGTAGTAATGGATTGGCAGTGGACCGTCCCCATGTCGCGGATGAACATGCGGCTTGAGACCAACCTGCGCTGGTGGACGAGTGGCTGGGTTGACGGCCATCCATCTCGAGGGATTCTCCATAATCTCGGGGGTCAGGCGGGGGCGAGCTGGCCTGACGGACGTGGGCTGAGGAGTAGTAGCTGATAGCTTCTGCTGCTGCGGAGGCGCCTGTACAAGTCCAGTCGGCTTCTGTCCAACAACTCGTCGAGTATTACCTCGAGTGTTTAGTTGCCGATCAGGCTTCACATTCCGATTTGTTTGGTCTTGAGTACCAGGCGGTCGATTCTGAGGCGCACTGCCCGGAACGTCCTGCTGCTGGATTTTGCCCGGTTGTCGACGTGTTGGACGGCGAGACTTTTTGTCCTCGCCGGGCTGTTCTTTGGTGATGTTGGTTACGTTCCGAGTCAGAATAGGACTCAATGTCTCGGAAGGAAAACCAATAGCTGGAGCAGATTGGGTAGCAGTAGCTGGAGACACCATCCCAGTCCTTTGTGGAAGGAAGCTGGGTTGAGGACTTTGTGGCTGCTGCTGCAACCGCCGTTGATGCAGCAATTGGCCAGAGTACAACAGATCGTAATCTGAAGCAATCTTTTGCCAACGCGCATTGAGGTTAGGGAAATAAGGTATAAAGCTTATAATTTTGCTATTTGATTCCTTATCCAGAGGCTCAATGTGTACGTCCCACTTGTCGATTAGTTTCTCAACGCAGTTGATGAACTTGTAGACCACCTCGTAAATCTCTCTTGTCTCGTGCTCAGGAAAGGGAAGTGGGCCCGGCGGGCGGGCGTGAGAGTTTGCATTGCATTCCATCATCTAGGAGAAGATCAGCCTTGCTTAAGGAAGGGTAATGAGTAGACGTACGAAGGCAGCGTGTCGTGTTTCGGATGAAGAGGCAAACTTGTGTTTGGCTTTTCACTACCGCTATTGCTGACTCATCCAATAGGAAATTGCATGCAATCTCAATTCAGTCCCAAATGAGAATTTTGCGTCAGTGAAGAGGAAATCACGTGAAGCATGTTTGCTTCTTAGCGAGCCCACGCAAACTTGAGCCTCTTCACCAACAACATCAAAATCCGACGTTATATCATGGCACGAAAGGCCCCAGACAAGCAGGATATATATGATATCCCGGTGTCACAAGAAATAGATGACGATGATGAAATCGTTATAGTAGCCTATCCGAGATCCACTGTTAGACCCATCAAGTGCTAACCAGACGCAGACACCTACTCCAATTTCCCGAACAACGAGACACATAACATATAGCAACCGGAATCGAAGGAAGGCATTAGACCCTGACCCTTCGGTACCGCCACCTGTAAGCAATACATCAACTGCAAGTGGAGATGCGAGCCGAGCAGCCGCCGATCCCCAACCTGCAAGGCCCAGTTCAAGTGCCCAGTCAAGAACTACTGGCAGCGCCGCTCTAACCGGTACAGGCGGTCAGCTGTTTCGAGCATTTGGTACTAGTACCCTTGCCCGAACAACGGCCCAGACTCCTCAAGTAACTGGTTCAAGTGTCCAGTCTACTCGAGGAGCTGATGTTACCACCCTTGCCCGAGCAACTGCTCAGACTCCTCAAGTAACTGGTTCAAGTGTCCAGTCTACTCGAGGACCTAATGCTATGCTACCTCCGACGAATAGGCCAACAAGATTCAAAAAGCCTATAGGTGGTAATGCCAGCTCATCGAGACCAATTGTAGGCAACAGTAACAATTCTGCTGTTCCCTCTTCCATTTCAGGTCATAGGGCGGCTCCCTATACTGTTCCAAGCCTCTCAAGTGCCCAAACAAATGTCTCATCAAACAGAAATGTTCTCCAGAAGCCGCTTCAGAACCAATATATTGCTGTTCAAACCGCTGCTTCCGCATCCCAGCCCGATATAGACCCTGTATCGGATTGTGACACGGAACAGTCACAGAACACACAGCAGCCACCTTCACCGTTAGTGGGAATGCCAGGCCCTCTTTATGATGAGGAGGAGTTTGCTGAAAAGGTCGATGCTGGAGTGTCTTCCCATTTGCACCAAATCGACCAAAGCAAATACCCACGTCTAGCTGCCCGTATTGACCAAGACGGTTGGCTGCCATTGGTCGAGGCGGCATACGAGGATGAACGCATCACAGAAACATCTTACATCCAATCCTGCACCTTCGAAACCTGGGGCGATGCCTCCGATGAAATTCTCTGTGGCATGGAACCTCGAGTGCTTTCCGAGATCTGTCGAGGAAACCTCGCCAAGGCATATGACACCGACAAGGATCTGGCAAGGATCATGGATCGTTACAAAAGGCGCGCAGACGAGCACCCTTCAATATACATTCGTATGTTTTGTCATAAAACTACTAATGATCCAATGTCAGTGGCAGAGGCAGAAGGTCTCATTGAGCATGCGCGACGCTATGCGATCGCAGAGCCATCGCATGCAGCAGATGCCTATAAGATTGACCGCGCTTTCGATTTCAAGCACGCATGGCATCACAATCTGAGCAACAGAGGCGAACGATGGTTTCTGCAGACCAAGAAAGGAAAATCCGAGGAGCGGAAGCGAGTTCTTTTGACGTTTGCTAAAACTCTTGAGAATATTGCAAGCGAATGCAAGGCAAAGGGTGAGCATGTCATGCCACCCATGCAATACGTTGGCTACGCAATCAAGGCTTCAACTCGCCAGAAGCAGCACGAGAGCTTCTCTTCAACAAACTGGCTTTCCATGTTTGTCCAAGCTGTGGCAGAGGCCACTCAGCAAAAGACTATGGCCATGAGGACCTTCACCATCTGCCTCATCACCGAAGAAGGGAACGCACCAATCAGTGAGATGCTCCTCACTAGATTTTCCCGCTCATACTACTTTGCCGGTGGCTTCAGCATCGACCAGGCTGGAAAGAGTATGCACAGCATTTACATGTCCCAGCTCACTGATAAGGAGAGAACCGATGCGTGGGCCGGCTGTGTGGCATACGTCAAAGAGAAGACGTCATATTACACAACGCGGCAAACTGAAGTTCAGCGCCGCCGGAATATCCAGCAGCGCCATTTCCAATCGGAACTGTATGAAGCCAGAGACGTCGTATGTCGTCACTTCGCAGACATTGAACAAAGCAAAACGGGACTAGACGATGCAAAAACAAATGTCCTTGACCCCTTGGAAGATTTCCCTGAAATACTTGAACTGTTCACAGAGCAGGAGGGAAACCTTGACAAAATGAAGAATGCGTTGAGGGGAGACGAGTAGCGCCTCAAACCACCTTGCCTTTACGCATATGTCGTATGACTATAGACACGCGGCACAATGTTATGAGCAGGCCTGTGTTTCACCTTCATTCCCGTCAAGACTGCTTAATGTCTTCGTCTTTTGCAAGACTCCTCCCTTCCCTTCGTATTAACAAATATGCTGCTGACTAACATTACCGCAAATGTTGAGGAAACTGTAGACCGAAACTCTACATGTTTCCGCTCGCGGTACTTCTTCCGTGGCTATCATGTCTGTTTTAGATCTATGCTCTATATCAGCCGCCGCTCACACAAGAAGTTGCATTAAATAGAAACTTTTAGGACGTCACAATAGAGGGCATCTGTGTAACAGGCTAGGCCTATACTCGAGGCTACGCCATCGTGCACGGATATACGGCTCGTGCGCGGAAAACTTTGTAACCTCACATAGCACCT
>JAQGEP010000174.1:0-90642 GCA_028476805.1 Acrocalymma vagum
TACTAGAAAGAGCGCTAAAAGGTATACTATATACTATAGAAACTATAATAGAGCCTAAAGAAAAAGAATATAAAATTAAAAGAATTATAGTACTATAGAAAGTAGGTAAGTAATAAAAATATAAAGTTAAGTAAAAAGAGTACCTACTAGAAGAATTTATATAGAAACTACTTAAAAACCTAAACTATTACTAATAAATAGTAAATAACTTTTATATAAGAAATTCTTAAATAAAGAATTTATAAGAAATACTTTTATATTAAATAAGAGTTCTTTAGATTAAGAAGGCTCTATAGAATAGCTAGGAGAGAATAAGGCTTTAAGCGTAGCCTCTAAGTATTCTACCTCTTTAATATTTACTAACTTATAGTTATATATCTCCTTCTTATAAAAGAATAAGAGTTTAAGCTACTTATAAAAATAGATATAATAGGTATAAAGACTTATATACTAAGAATTAATTTTAGATTACTTCTCTTCTATTTTATTTAGCTTTTTTTAGAGTTTCTTCTTTTAATTTTTAAGATAGGCCTAATTCTTCTTAGTTATAACTAGATTATACTTTAAGTTATAAGATTTATACTTAAGGTATAAGCTAGAGTAAAGATTTATCTAGTATATTTAGCTAGAGCTTATATAGTTTAAGTAGAGAGATAGTATTAAAAAAGAAGAAAAGAGAAAGTAATTTATAAGATTATAGTAATAAATAGAATAAGAATTATTTTTTTATACCTTTAGTATAGTATAAGAAAAGAAGAGTAACTTCTAAACTAGAATAATAAGTAGAGCTAGCTAAGTCTTATATTAGCTAGTATTTAGAATAAATAAATCTATATTTTAGAATACTAGTTCTATAGGAATAAGAGCTACCTTAAGTAATATAAAATAACTATAAGTATATAAGTTAAAGAAGTAAGTATAATTATTAAAATAATAATACTTAGAAGAGAAAGATAAGTATTATAGATAATCTTCTTAAAGTAAGAAGGTACTTAGAGAAACTATAAGTAATAATAATATAGAACCTATACTACTATTATCTAGAAATAATAGTAGTAGCTAATATATTACGTAATATACTTAGGGTAATAGGGCTTCTAGAGCTAGAAGAATAATAGATAGAGAATCTATTATTCTAAAAGAATAAATAGCTAAAAAAGCTAAGAAAAGATAGTTAGCTAAGGTTTAATACTAATAGAGATTATAGGCTATCTAGATAAGAAGGGTAGTAAGTATAGTAGTTACTAAGAAGGGTTAGTAGTTAACTACCTAAAGTAGTAGTTAACTATTATAAGAAGAGAGGAGCTGCTATATAGCTTAGTACGCTCTATATAAATAGATAGATTTTCTAGCTTAGATTGTTCGCGGTTATACTCGTATTATAATAGAGTAGTTATAGATTAGTAATTATACTTATTTATTATTACAACTATATTACGTTTAAACGTTTACCTTTAGTATTACTAAGACCACTGAATAATCCTACGGCTACACAACTGCCTACGGCCCAGCCTACTAAAGGGAGCCATAGCGTAAGCCCCGTAACATCAGGGACCAGCCTGTCACAATTATTACTATTTTACCTCCTCTTACCTCTTAAAATTCTTACATATAGCTATCCTGTATAAGTGACCAAGCTCTGTAACATCCTATAAGATGTCCCAGAAACGGGCCATCTCCCGGGATTGCCTATTTCTAGGCTACTACTACTACCTTTAACTATATAGCCTATTTCTAGGCTTTATTGCTGTATCGGCGCTGGTCAATTAGTATCCGGTACTGGTAGGACTCCACTCAGAGGCATATAGGAGTGCGTGGGGAGAAGGGTTACCACGAATATATTAAATTGCTAATAGGCCTAGTATAAAAGGATATAAAAGAACTACCTATCTATCTAAGGGGATTTAGGTTCTTTTATAAGGGCTAAGTCCCTTTCTAGTAAATTTCCTTATTGCTTCTTCCCTAAGCCCGAATATAGTCTGGGAGAGAGGCGGGTATAGCGGTATGTGTTAGTTCTATAGGGAGAGGCCGGACTAGGTCCGATACGCCCTTAACTCGTTTATTACTATAGGTAGTCCGAATGTGCGCCGGTTCGGATTAGACTCCGTTCCACCGACTAGCGCCTTGGCGAACGAGCTGAACTGTCACACTTTGTCATAACTCTGAGAGCTGATCTGTAACAGCTGTTACAATTGCTAGCTTACCCCTAAAACTGCCTTTCGCGTAGAGTTAACAGAAAACCCTAACAAGGACTATCTATTATCTTCTATAATTAGGCTGGCTAACAGAGTTTAGATAGAAGGGTGAGCTGAAAGTGAGTATCCTGAGTAGTGGCGGTGCAACGTGAGCAGCGACTGAGCCGAAGTTGAGCCGGGCGTTATTTTGCTTACAAACCGGGGATACGGCGCTACTCAAAAGAGGAAATGGAGTGAGGTCAGTTGGTCGGCGATATAAGCTCGATTATCCTAAACACAAGCATGTGGCCAATACGATGACGGCTGATACGGACTGCGCGGGGTCATCCTAGCGTGTGGGGAATTGCGTCTACTAGGCTTTGTGGATAGACTATCCCGCTGGTGAAAATATCTTGCCTACCGAGGTGTCTTCGTTGCTCGATATGCATACAATTCATCGACGGCTGAGACGGGCTGTTCGAGAGTGCGCGGAATGGCGTCGGGACTGTAGATGTCCGTTGCGGAGTTTATTGCATTCTATCAAGTATTTGTTACCAAACTTATTCAATAATTATCAGTCATCTCAAATCGAAAAAAAAATAAACTTATACTTGATCCGTAAAATTAAGATCACGTAAATGATAAGAATAAAAATAGGAATAAAAATAAAAATAATAGTTAATGATTTCATTGCTTCTTTACCTCGACATTGCCATGGTCACACATTTCACTGAACGTAAAAATCAAAACATAAGAAATCAAAACGGGATATCGCCATTGAAACGAATACGCAATCTTCCACATGCTCATCACATGCCAATATCAACATTTGATTTCGGCGCTTCATTGCGAACAGCTTCTGCTCAATATATTGGAACGCACAACGCTGCACCCCGGGCTACCGCTTCGAGACTACAGCCACTCCCGCCGTCCGCCGCAACGACCCTATCCCAGAACAGTCGGAGAATCCGAAGCAGGTGGTCGATCTGAGCGAGTCTAAACTGCTCTTTCAGCCCATGCAATATCTCTAGTATGGCAGCTTTCATGTCCTTGTCGTGGGCCACTTCGCAACTCGCCACCACCAACGGCCACAGCATCGCATTGCCGATTGTGATGTTTTGGGTTTGGCCGAGCACAAGGAATCCCCGGATCCCAAACACAATTTCCCTGACGTACAGCGAGACTATAGCATCCCGCTCCTGCGTGAATCCTGTGGTGAAGTCTGAGCAAAACCCCTTCCCGCGCCAGTGGTAGATCAATGCCGCCTTGCGGAATAGTTCCCATGCGGCGGTAACGGTGAGCGATACGTCGAGGGGAATGCAGGTTGGAATGGGGGGAGGTTGCCAGCTTCGGATTAGGTCTTCCGTTGCGTCGACATCGCCTCGGGTGGTCGCTTCGTTGTCTGTGGCAAGACTTGGCTCAAGACTATCGTCTACTCTCTTGGATATGAGGGCAATGATTGTCAGCAAGCTCTCGGGGTAGCCTGAAGTGACTTCTATTGAAGTAAAACGATGGTGCACACGAGGATGAATAGGCCTGCCTTTGGCATCAATAGGACACAGTCCCCACCGAAGCCAGGCATTGGTGGAGCGATGCACTTTGCCGATTGTAAACGCAGCTATGTCCAAGTGAGCAGCACAGGACTGTACAAGTCGAGCGTTTTGGAGCGTCTCGAGCACATGACGATCCATAGCATCAATCATCGAGACGGTTGCGTGCAAATGAGTTGCCCAGATTTCGTTGCACTCGGAAAATCCTTGAAAGCAGAGGACCAAGGCGGAGATCAAGATGCTGGTTAACTGGGTGGTGTTGGTGACGTTGGACCGCAGTTCCTCTATGGCATTCTGGTGCATGTTGATTAGATCTATCTCAGGTATATCAGAGGTACCTGGGTGCCTGGAAGTGCGGCGAAGCCTTGCAGCCAGCGAAAGCAAGCTTTTCATGACTAAGGGTTTGTCGATTGCCCAGGGCAATACCTCGAGCAGTGTTGGCGGGCCTGCTCCATTGATGGCAATGAGCGATTGTCGGCAGTAGCTGATGACTGCAGATAGCTATAAGTGTTTGATCTTGCTCAGTGCTTGTGTCCCAGAACCACAGGTAGTGACCTACAGAAGCGCAAAGATTGATACTCGGCTCCTGTCAGTTGGCTGGTGGCATCGCAGGCGATGAGATGGCTCATGGAGGCGTGCTGGCATACAAGCTGGGAATACGTTAGACGGCCAAGAAGAAAGAGCAGTTGGCAAGAATGCTGGTGTTGCTGTTATGTTATGGAGGTGGATATATCTCCAGCACTGGCGAATCAATGCGGGGTTCCGCTGATTCATCATTCATCCTTAATCACGTGATGCTCTACACGAGCAGGAGCGGTCGGCAGCATTCGCAATTTCAACTGAATGCCTCGTCAAAAACACAGACAAACTACAGATTATCCATGACATCTAGAGGAATGACTCTACAAACTGCTGCACTGCCTCGAGGATCCTCTTGACGTGCCCTTCCTCGTGAGCCAGATTCAGGCACATGAATCCCCGCCTGCCCATATATATGCCTTGGTCCAGCATGTGGAAGAAGAACGCATCACGCAAGATGCTGCCGCAAGAACCACTAAAACCAATGCCAATCATGCTCCCCATGCCTCTGATGTGGATGAAATCAATGCCATGCTTGTCTACCATCTGTTGAATCCCCTTCCGGAGCAAATCCCCTAAGCCGTTACATCTTTCAATGCCTTCCGCCGTAAGCAGCTTGGCTGCTGCCACGCCGGCAGACATGCTGAAGATATTGTTGTTGTACGTGCCTGAATGCGATATTCCTCCGTCTGCTGGAGAGAGCCGGGGGTCCAGCCTCTCCATAATCTCCCGTCGACCGCCAAAAGCGCCAAATGAGAACCCGCCACCCAAATACTTGCCCAAGGTCGTCATGTCCGGATACACGTCGTGGTATGCCTGCAAGCCGCCAATGTGAAGCCGCGATGTGATGACTTCGTCGAAGATGAGGACCGCCCCAATTTCAGTGGCCGACTCGCGTAGAAACTGCAGGAACTCGCGTGTCGCCGGCAGAGCGCCTCCTGCACCCAGCATCGGCTCGACTAATATGGCTGCAATGTTTCGAGACAAGACACTTCTGGTCCCTTCGATGTCGTTGTACCGCCCGAACACGTAGTCGTGGGGAAGATTCAAGGGATTTCTCGGACCGCTGAAGGTCAGAGTCCCGCCGTGATACCCATTTTCGAACACGAGGATCTAGTTTTGATGGCGTGTCAACTCCGCTGCTCGAGAAGCCCTGGGAAACGAGGAATGAACGTACCTGGCTCCGCTTTGTAAAATTCGTGGCGACTCCCAGCGCAAATGTGTTAGCCTCGGATCCCGAGTTGGTAAAGCGAACCATGTCCACAGACTTGAATCGTGCGGTGATGCTTTCAGCGAGCTCAATCTCCTTTGTGTTATGCCCTCCCAAGTTGAGACCACTCTGGGCCGCTTCGAGGATGGCGCTGCGAATCTCTGGATTGGAGTGGCCGAGCAACGCAGCAGAAAACTCGGACACTAGGTCGAGATATTCCTTTCCATCGAGAGAGGTGACGTAGCAATCTCGTCCGGAGACAAGCGTAATGGGAAAAGGCTCGAAGAACAGCACAGAACGAGTGTTTCCTCCCGGAAGGACCCTGCAGGCTCGCTCAAAAGACGCTTCGGCCTTTGGATTCGAACTGATATATTTCGTTCGCAAGTCGTCCAAAGCGGCTTTGATGTTGATTGCGCGTTCGGAGCGCTGCGTGGTGCTACTCATGGCCGCAGATGTCATGAAACGCGAGCGATGAAAAAGTCAATGAATACAATGCGGAGAGTACCAACATTTTTCCAGGGCAACGGACGCAGCTTTATTGGTCAAGGATAGTGCTAGATTGTAGGTTACATATGGCGCCAAGAGTGGGTGGCTTCTACGCGCAGGCTTGAGGTCTGAAACCGAGGAAGAGAGAAAGAGACCGTCGGTGACTTTCTTGTTTGTCCAATCACAAGCGAGCCTGACCTGTGTGATCGTCCACATCCATCTTGACTGGTGATGATAAAACAAAGCTCATCGCTTCCAGTCTTGGTCTTCCTCTAACAAATAGCCAACTTGAATGCCTGGTGTACTTTGACCATCGCTTGCTCCCGTTGCCACTGAGAATACCTGTTCCAAGGCACAGCACAATATGTCTTTTAATATCAACAAGAATACCGTTGACGTTTCTGTTGACCAAGTCGAAAACGATACCATCGAGCTCCTTGGATATGATCCATCCTACAAACGTACCCTCCGGACCTTGGGCAGCGTATGCCTGGTCCTCGCGTTGACAGCGTAAAGCTCACGGTTTCAGCAAAATGACGAGTTCTCTTGCTAACCCATCTTCCAGACCCCTCGGCGCCATATCCGTGTCATCATTTTACCAGATCACAAACGGAGGCTACTGGGGACTAACATGGTGCGTGGACATGCTTTAGGCATGGGCGTGACTGTAACCATGAATGCTAAATCATGTACTAGGGGATGGATCATACCCAGCATTACCTATTTTCCTCAAGTTCTGGCAATTTCAGAGCTTTGCTCGTCATTGCCCATCAATGGGACGGCATACTGGTGGACGGCTGCTCTCGCTCCGCCTCGCTGGTCACGACCCTTGTCGTTTACCATAGGCTGCACGACTGTCCTAACTCTCTTCACCAGCGTGGCTAGCTTTTCCTTTGCCTGCGCGAGTAGCATTGTCAACACTGTAGCTATCATCCGCCCTGGGTGGGTTGCCACTCCGGCGCAGACTATGGGGATAGCCATGGGTGTTGTGTTGTTATGGGCAATGTCCATGATGCTGCGCTTGGATAGGATCAGTCTATTATACATTGTTTGCAGTAAGTTCCGTTGTTCAACTCCGAGTCCATTGCAATGAGAAGTGCCATCCAACAACCCGCTGACTGTCCCAGCAATTATCCTGATCAGTCAAACCCTGGCATATATCATTGGACTACCCGTCACCCGGGCCGTAAAAGGCTTACCTTTTGCATCCGGAGCTGATGTGTTTGGACGATATGACAAGTATTCACACCTTCCCACCGGTGTTGCCGTCCCAATGACGTGGTTTTGTGCTGCCTGGGTGAATTCAGCCTGGCTCAGTTCCGCATACGTTGCTGAAGGAACCCATGATGCGCGTCGTGCGGTACCAAAAGCGATGATCATCTCGTATCTATCGTCTGCGATTATTGGCGCGACGGTTTGTATTGTCAGCGCCTTTTGTATCACGGATATGGATGCGCTTGCAGCAGATTCAGCGTACGTTGCCACCTTGCTCCGAAGTTTCATCTCGAGGACATGATAGTAACGCATCAAAGGGCGCTTCCATTGTTCAAAGTCATTCTAGAGCACTGGGACGCAGCCGGAAGTTTTGTATTCCTCGTCTTCGGCATATTGACCGGGCTGTTCGGCGGATCCGGTTATTTGCTCGCCAACTCTTTCCAGATGGCTGCGTTTGCCCGTGATGGAGGTTTGCCGTTGGCTTCTCACCTTGCTTTTGTCCATGGAAAGACCAACACCCCAATCTACTCGGCAGCCCTGCTTGTCACAGGCGTCCTTTTGATCCTGCTCCTTGCTCTGTCTCCCGTTGCCAGTTTTATGATCTATTCGCTTGCAACCATGGTGAACTTGATCACCTTCTCGGTCCCTGTTTGTCTTCGACTTGTCTGCCCTCAGCGATTCGTACCTGGCCCGTTCAGCCTCGGTCGTTGGAGCAAGCCAGTCTTCGCCTTTGCCCTCGTCGCGCAAGTGTACCTGATTATTATGGAAGCTTTCCCCCCCATCATACCAGTCGATGCCAAGGCATTCAATTACAACTGGGTTCTCGCCGTGGCAGCCCTTGTTCTGTCCGCTTCGGCCCACCTTGTCTGGGGCTCCAGATTCCACGGTCCCAGCCTCCAGGCTCTTGCCCACTACAGATACAAGCGGTCACAGGAAACAGACACAACCAAAACCGAAAGTATTGAAACGGCCCTTTAGTACAAAGACAAGTACACTGATTTGAAGAACCCGAGTTCCATCGGTCACTGGCCTTGGGCTGCAGTGTGGGTCAGGCATGTTGTTGATCATTCGACGTCTATTCCCATTGTGGCTTCGATTTTTGATGGAGTTTGGATTTGGTGTTCTTGGTGAAAGGAAGTAGGAGAAAAGGTACTTTTGTGTAATACAATTCGTGAACAGTCATCGCACTTATCGCAGCTCCTGGGTATTTTGAACACGTGCAAGCATATGATCAAGTTGTCGCACGAGTGCGGAAAATTGATTGTATTAATCAAACGGTCTCGCTCGGCCTAATCAGATTCTTCACACGCGTTAAATTCCCGTAGTAAGGTGATGGAAAGCTGGAAGTTTCCCGGCTGGCACGTCCTCATCTGAGGGCGGCACAAATTGTGAACCCTCCGCCGGACGTTTTTGGATTTGGACGCCGCACCTGGTATCCAGATGCTATCATACATGCTGAGCTTCGTCCATAGAACATCTGCCGCTCGTTCCGATAGGGGTATGATGCCCGTCCCTTCCACTATCCAACGATGAATCTTCAGACTTTCGCAGGGAATGGAGGTAGCTTGCACGGTCATTTGTACTGATTTAATGCATTCTGAGAGGATCGCCATGATGGTGGCCTGGAGGCTCGCGCCGTGCTTGGACTTGTTTTCCAGCAATGTTGAAAGTACTGTCTGGTGATGCAAGGCTGCAGTAAGCACTTGCTCTGGCACAGTGTCTATTTCATCTCGACCATAAATGAGAATACCTTGGTCAAATTGTGGAAGTGCTGCGATAGCGACAGCAGAAGATAGTAGGATGAAGAACGCTGTGCCAGGAGAAGTGCGTGATACGGTGGAATCTAAGAGCAGAAGCTGAGGCAAAACCTAGAGATTGAATTAGAGAGCGGGCGCAATGGTTCAAAGTCTCCAGGATACCGAGACTATACGTAAACTCATACCTCACTGAATAGAATCATGTGCTCGATAGCACTTGCCAGATCACTTTCAACAAGCTGGTGGTTGAAAATAATATTCGCAAGGTCTCGTTTGACATCTGGCATTCTCAACATCACCGCTTGTGTCTCAAACCGTATCATACAACTCACATGTCATGATATGAAGCCCATGGAACCAGAGCATTGCCTCGGCTTGATATGCGAATTCTAGGCTTTGGAAAGGGATTAGTGCGACTGGAAAGTTGCAAAAATAAATCTCAAGCTTGTTGAGAAGGCGGCTACGGCCAGGATCGCTCCTTTCAGGCTCTAACAATGCACCATCCAATATCCTAGGATTCTCAATGGTTAGACTCCGAGCGATCAAACATATCATAAGTAACTCACTCGAGAAGTGGTAAGAAGAGGTCAAAGAATCCTTCATTTTCACCCACCAATTGCGGACTGGAGCCATCCTCCAACGAACGGTTCCAGGTGCTCACCAGGCTTGAAGGGGTTCCCAACTGGGCTCCGCGGCCTGAATACATATTCGTTGTAGTTTCGTAGGGTAGGTAGTGCAGAATACCCAAGATTCTGAGACAGCGGTCAATCATGATACATAGTGACAGGCCAGGATAACCACACGAGACACTTACCGGTCTTGAACTTGGATTGCGGCCCAGATTCTTTATAATTTAATTAGCTTTTAGTTCAGCATGGGAGGCATTTCGGCAATGTTACAAACCTCCAATCATGCTCTGCCACGCGAGACGCTTGAGGATCCAGGGCTTCGACAAAAGCGATTCGCGCAAGAGTATTCCAACGAAGGGAGGTATGAATTGGCTCGGCCGTGAAGCATTGCATGTAGCTAAGTAGTAAAAAGGCTATAGAATCCGACCGGCTCAAGGTATTGCACTCGACAAATCTATGACGAGCATGCACAAGAACCCGCTCCTCTAAACACCTTCTTATGACTGCTGTTTGCGATTGAACTTCAAACGGGAGACGGGGCAGGAATTTGTCAATACCGATGACTAGTAGGCATAGAACAATAGGGACAGTAAATTCAGGCGATGAAGCTGCGCTGACATGGTGGTGTAGGTGGCAGTTTTCCGGAAGGAAATTAAGAAGCCCCAGCTCTCTTGTTGAAGAAAGCACTGTGTCGAGGAGAAAGGCCGCAGTCAATCTGCCTAGGGATAAAGAGGAGCACTGTATCAAGTCTGCCATCTCAATTGCCTCTGGAGAAGCAGGCAACGAGCTACCTGAATGATTTATTGTTACATCGACCTGCCCGGTTCCATCAATTTCCTAAATTACAGGCCTCATTAGCTCAACAAGAGGTTAGGTATGGGGAGGATTGTACAAGATTGCCAGACAGGCTCTTGAACTTGGACTTCCTTGGTCTCCCTGTCTTCAAGATGGGGCGCACATTGATACAAGCAAAACCCAAACGCTCGCATCTGCCACAAGGCTCTCGAGAGTCGCATAGGGTTTTCTATATTACCACAGTTTAGTTGAGATGGAAAGCTCAGTTTCGAGGGCGTCGAGACTGTACCAGAAAGAAGCATCTATCACATGCTCTCCGCTGTTTTTCAATCCCATTTGATGGCCCTCTGCATGGACTAGAGCCAGCCATCTCGCCAATCAAATTTGACTGGCATGTGGGCGTATACTAGAAGGGCTTTCAATGATCAGATCCTATGAAAGGATGCACGATGGTGATGTATAAGTTGGTAGAGTGGAGAGTTGCGGAGATGTGGGGAAAGAGCGGTCAATGCCCGAGGTTGAGCCGCCTGGCCCACTCATTCCTTGATTTGGCGACTGTTCAGAATTCAGATAAGATATTAGTTAGATGATGGATAAATACAGCATCCGTGATGGAATTATGAAAAACATGATTTGTTATATATCAGTGGCGGGGCAACCAACTATATATCATTGTTTTGACTAGGGTGCCGGTCCCTTGATGCATGGTGCCTGCATCAGTTGTGCAACACACTACTGTTTTACGGCTTAACTAGACATGCCTATCAGCCTCTACCGTCCCAGATTTGTTGGGAAGCGTCGACACCAGTTCAGCAGGGCTCCTTGGGAACAGACTATACTGGGTTGTGTATTATGGTGATGGTGGGAACTTGTCACGGTTATTCTGGGCAACCACTGCTCCAATACCTTTGTGGGTTCAGGCCAGCCACATTCTGTATAGTATATATGACTATCTCGAAATCCTTACGCTTACTAGTGGTCTGTCTTGCTATTGTATGCTCATTTTATCTCAACTCTGCGCCATTGCTCTGCCTACCTACGTTATACCCTCCAGGTGCCCTTATTTCAACACTTACCCGTACACCTAATAATCCGTTCCAGCAAAGGAAGAAGAAATAGAAAAAAAAATAACAATTTGAGATAAAGGAGCTTAAAACGGCAACTAAAAAGAGTTAAAATTAAAAGGAAATAAAGCTTAGAAGAAAAATAAGAAAAAAAACATATCTTTAAACAAAAACCTAATATGAGCCCTTATTTCACGTAGCCGTCCCCCAAATTACTATAATTTACTCCCTTGTGTTTGGCCACACGACTCCTTCCATACGTCGACTATACAGATACACACGATGAGGCCACATTCTTTTCTATCGAACGTTGCGAAGTGCCGATGCGTTTCCCTCTCTCCATTCTACAACCGGTACAGCCTCCACATGCTATTAACCGTCAAGCGCCTTATTGGAAATATATTTGTGAAAAATCTTATAACTACACAAACTGAGATGGAGAAAATTACCTGATTAGGAAATAAAACTATCTTTCTAGAAAATGGCTGTAGACATTTAAGAATAACCATCTCAGCACATAATTGAACTGGGTGGCTCTGTTCCCATCCCCAGCCGCACACTTGGAAGCAGGTGGACGATGACTAAGGGCATAAGAGATGTTGCTGTCGTCATGAGCTAACTGTGACTGCGTACGTTTGAGTTGGATAAAGAAACAGTGATTATTCGTACATAATATAGGTCGGAAATCAGGTGAACAAGGGTATATTTCTATGTATTCCGGGCTGGCTGAACGCTCGTTTTGTTCTCATGAAATGTATCTGTATTAAATGTTAGGAATGTGAATATACCTTATTGCATGATTAAACTCAGAGCCTAGGTGAAATCTGATGTAACGCCAAAAAGGCCGACCCTTCAGCATTGTAGCATGGAATGTACATATCGATCGTGACATCTGATGACGCTTCGTGACCCCATCAAATTCGCATTGCTTCACTTTGATGCGTGAATCGGACAGTGAGTTCTGCCATCCAAGCCTGCAGGAGAAATCGGCAATAGTAAAAGCAGCCCGAAGCAAAAACAAAGCTTTACTAGCAAGATATCTCACTTCCCCGTGCGCGGCTTCATATAAACATTTAGCGACGGCTTTTCCCAGAAGAAAAACACTTTCTGCTTTTGCGTCCAATTCCTGCATTCTTCGGACAGTTCAAGATCGAAGCTCCAAATGATGCGCGTAAGGACGCATTGCATTTCGAGAAGAGCAAGGCTGAGAGTGTGTTAGCTTACTGTATGACGGGATGATTGAGGAAGCCATACTTCTGGCCAATGCAGTTTCGTGGGCCGTAAGAGAACGGCTGGAGTAGTTCTTTGCGGTCCGAGTCGTAGCGCGTGTCGCCTAGCCATCGCTCGGGGACGAAGGAATCTGGGTCTTTAAAGCTTGTAGGGCTATGGTATACTGCGTGATTTAATATTGGGTGATTCGTGGGCGCTATTAAAGACACTTACTTGCGTATTGCCAAAGTCCCAATATAGTTCCACCGGGAATATAGCCACCAGCAGCTAGGATGCCTGATGGTGGCGCTACGCGTGGCAACGAGACAGGCACTGGTGGAAACACTCGCATTGACTCCCTAAGGACTGCAAGCATGTATGGCAAGCTCTGGACGCTGTTCATGGTGATTTCTGACTCATCCGTGAAAGCTGAGCGAACTTCAGCTGTCAGCTTCTGCAAAACCACTGGATGAGCTAGTATCAGGTATGTGGTTGCTGCAAGCACTGTTGCTGTTGTTTCCGAGCCTGCCGTTGTAAGGAGTAGGGAGGTATCCCGAATCTCCCTGTGTGTCATGGTCTAAGAATTGTATTACTAGATGCTTGATAGCAGTGTAGAGCAACATTCATAATACTCACATATTCAGGTCTCTGCTTGAGCATTTGCTCTACGAAATCTGGTCGTGAAGTACCGAGGTTGATTCGCTTGTTCACCGTCGCGGTGCTGAATTCCTGGCTCGTTGCAAGTCTTTTGCCGGCCAATATAATTGGAGGATAAAGCATCATGTAAAAGGGCTTGAGGGCCTTCCAGAAAGGCAGGTCATGCATAGATTGCAACAGAGGAATAAACTTCTGAGCGTTGTTAAATAGACTCACCCAAGGATGGGGTTTGCCTGTCTCAAGTGAACCAAATGGCTCTCCAAAAGCCAAATCTCCAATAATGTCAAAGGTGGTCCAATCGTACCAGTGCACCATATTCAGAGGTATCTTGCCATATTCACCGTGCTCATGCAGTCTCCGTATTAGCAAATCGAAATACTGGTTGATCAGAGGCATCTGCTCAGCCATGGCTTTTGCTGAGAAGGCATGCGCCAACGCGCGTCGAAGTGAGCTATGCCTCTCCCGCGAAGCGCTTATCAGGCTTGCATCCTGCACCTCGCTGGCAAATCTTTGATCCTTTCCGCACTCAGCTTGGCCTTGCTTCACATGTCCACAGATTTCTTTCCAGGCTCCTTCATGGATGAACGATAGCTCGTTGGGCCCGACACGAACTACCTCGCCATACTTCTTGTGGAGTTCGAGGACATCCTCGTGGGGTTTGCCATATACGACACTCAGCGCTTGACGCATTGATGTTGCGGCATGTAGTTTTGGGCCTGGAAAAATGCGCAGTGGGTGGAAGAAGACATTGTAAATAGCTTTAGCTACACCATAGGCGATCAACTATTGAATGTCAGTTTCTATTCATTACATAGCCAGGCTAGCTAATTCAGGACGTACCACAATGGCAAATAACCCAAGGATACCAGGGACAGAGACCCGTGGGAAAGTTGTGCTCATAGGATCAGTCAGGACCGCCATCGTACGACAATATACGATTATGTCGCGGAAGGTTGTGGGGAAGTCGTTGTACGCCTCGAAAAGCTATGTGGGCAACTTGCTCTAATTATCCACGTCCCCTCCAGGCTGAGTGGCCTTGGGGCAGACTAGGCCAGGTCCCATCACGATTGTAGATCTCGTACGAGCTTAAGTGGTACAGTACTGTATGTCGTGGCCAGTGAAGTTGTTTCGGAACCTATTTAGTTCCGACCTTAGGATCATCCGGGTGATATACCCGCCCGGCACACTGGTTTGTTTCAGGTCATACAGTAGTGCGGAAGTAGAAGCGGAAATAAACATGCCAACTGAAGAGATTGGCTTTTGATTCGCAGACTTAGACTTGTCCGATGCAATTGTCCTCAGAGCAGCCGGCCAGAATCGTCGAACTAGGTGGGCCAGACCTACAAGCAGATTGCTCCTCCGTTCATGTTTCTTAGCAATTTGCTGGACCAAATCTCTGATCTGGTCCTCTGCGCTCTTCTGGTGCCATGAAATGAGATGCCTGATGTCTTTGTCGACAGTTGCGTCGAAGAATTCATATTTTCTAGCCCAAAAGACTGTGAGTCTTCATCTTCCTGCGCGTAACCGTCTGGACGGGTTTGAATCTTCATTACTATACCGCCCTGAAGTTTTGGAGGCAAAAGCATACGAATCAAATACCGTTAATAGACGTGCAATTGCTATCTGTCTCCTTTTGGACGATCAGCTGTCGTAGATACCTAGCTGCGGAAATTGTAGCTGAACCCGCTTTATTAGAGGAACTTGAAGACTTTACTCCAGCGAATTGGCCGCAACTAAGCCATTCTCAGCTGATTTCAAGAATAAATGTTATGTTACTCAAGAAGACGGTACGTATAGATATTGTTTCTAATGATGGGATGGACTAGTGTTGAGAGGGCTTGCTCTTTGTGCTCGTTGAAAAGCAAAGGTGATGCAAGTGTGAATACCATGAGTTATGCAAAAGTAAATAATAGGAGCGTTCCTAGGGTCACAATTGACGGGAGTGCGCGATGATGTAAACAGCAGAATCGGTACAATGCAAGCCACCTTGCGGGCCCGCCCGCAGCTTGGTTATTTAATTACGCTAATTCATTCAAGTCGATGCCATCGAATAAACAAGCAATTGAAGCTGGCATCGCACGCTTACTTGTAGCTTGTTTGCAGGTAGTCCGTGGCACTGCAAGTGACCGTGGAATAAATTATTCGAAGAGTGAATAAGATAAAACGAATAAATACAATTAAAGAAAATTGAATCAAAAACATAATTGTCGTCTTTCGTGAATCACACTGGGAGTGATATCCCTTAGTCGCATTTTGCTGGATTCAGCAGGTTTTTTGTAGATTGTTGTGTGTTATTTTTCTAGCCTCTTCGGGTCATCCGCGCAATGGGACTTTCCCCAGTGATGGTTATATTATTACATTTATCGTATTGACTAATAGAACAGTTTTTCAAATCTACGGCTAACGGTTTTAAAGTTGGATGTGGCTCGGACTCGCGGAGCAGTGGCCGAGGCGTAGGGCATAGGGTATAGGGCGTAAGGGTAGGGCGTGGGGAGGAGATACCAGGGTACCATGGCTAATCGCAATATTGTTGCAAGTGCCTTACTTGGACACCGATGACGAAGACTAGGGAGGAGGCTCGAAAGATGCGGTGCTTGACGGTATCGTTGTCAAGAATGAGCCACTGTCTCGGCGCCCTGTTGAGCGGATCATGGGCTTCAATAGTAGAAGTAAGTGATGAATTCTTGTGCTCTCTAATCCTGTCGCATATCATTAATGATTGATTCTCAATCATCTGCTGTGCACTTTGCGTTTCGGGAGTCCATTCTGGGTCCCATGATCCAGGAGGCATTGGTGTGCGAACCTTCATTTGAAGCTAGGAGATAGCACCGCCTCCAAATCGTGTGGGGCATGCTATCCGCTTTGAAGACTGCTTAAATATACTTCTAAGTCATACACTCCAAAGAATAAATGATTCATTTAATAGAAAATTGAATCAAGTCCTTCTTTACAATAATGGGCAGTTTGTTAAATCCATATCTATTTTTTACTATTGCAGTGTATTGGGACAAGTCTATTTGTTGTGTATTAAACATTCCACACGCTTGAAGGATTGCTTAAAAATATCTAGGAAGCCTGTTTTCTCAAAATGAATGATGTGACTAGTTGCTAAAGTTCAGATCTCCTTTGCGTACGCCCGCCGAACAAGTGCGGAGACATACAGAGGGGATAACGTTGTGCTTCTTGCAGAGATCTTGGAACACGAAAAGTCGTGGCTCTCCTGGCCCTCTGGGATGGGCGATCCGTGTCTGCCACTCCACACCTAGCTTTTTTGGCGTCCAGCGTCCAGCCATTCTCAGTGACGGCGATGCGCAAATCTTCCGGGACATATTCGCATCGAAACCAGTTACGGTGTTTTGCTTCCAAGACGACTAAAGGTGGGATTGCGCAGCCTATTGCATAAACTCTTGCAATCACAGAAACCTAGTCTAGATCGCTAGTGCGCCTTATCATAGTATAGTGTATGTATAATTATATGATGCAGGCTCCTTGCCCTGCCCAGATCAAGCTTCGTAACGACAGCCGATGACCGGATACATGAAATTTAAGCGTCAAAAATCCTGGTTTATCCGTGACGCGAAACAGCACTCAAAGCTTCTCTCCAGCGCTACCCTCCCTTCACTCCTTGATATACACCTTACCCACCCTCTTGTACCGGCCCAACACCCTTTTCCACAGAATGCGGCTCGGCTCCTCCTCTAAAAATCCCACTCCTCTCGCCTTCTCCAGACTGTAATGATTATCCTCCGCGAATACATTTAGCATCCATGCCGGAAACGTTCCTTGTCCCCCTACTCTTCCCTCGCTGCGCAAGTCAACTCCCTCGTCCTTCCACAGGGCCTCCAATACATCTGCATGCCTTGCTAGATATCCTGCTGCTCCGCCTTTATTGGCCTCACTCGGCAGACTCCCGCGTAGCCCGAACAGCGCGCAAATATCGCCCCAGCGTTCGGCATAAGAAGCTGGGTTGACTTCACCGCCGCTATTATACAGCTCGCCGTTACCAGAAATGGTGGGGTCAAGCAGGCATAAATGTATGGCGAGCCGCGCGGCGAGATCCTGGTTGCCTTCGTTATTGCGAACACTGTAGCCCGGGTTAGGATAGGGTACGGAAGCAACGGCGGCTGGGTGGTGTTGTGAGTGCATGTAGGCATGAAGGGAGAGGTAGGCGGCGTAGCGGGCAACGAGATAGAAGGGATTCGTGTGAGGAGTGAAGCCAATCTATGTATGAATCGTGAGTCCCGATGAGTATGGGGAGGATAGATGGAGCACGCACAACCATATCCACACGGATCTCAGCCCATTGCCAGCGCTTGCCTTTTTGTGCCCGACTTAGCTCGTCGCGGAGTGCATAGTAGAACAATTCAGAGCGGGATGGCTCAGGCAGAGTGCTCATCGTTTCGACAAAGGGGGCCTTGTAGGGGCGGTTTGTGAGGTGTACACCGTAGCCCTGTGAGCGTTAGTACAGTGTTCTTCTTCAACAGCAACATGGGGCTTGCTGTACCTTGGTGCCAGTTGGGAAGATGACATAACTCATATTTGGAGCCAGAGCTTCGAGAGCGCCGAAACCAGCGCGGAGCATCTGCAGGTTGATTTGGGTCTCGGTAGGGAAGTCCGGGTGGAAATTGTACGCTGCTCATTTTGAGATCAATTGTCATTCATATCGTAGTCTTGCTTACCGTAATAGAAAACATGATCGACCGTATGAATATCTGGTACCTCTTCCTTCAATCTTTCTTTTATATCCCCCGCAGTTCCACTTGTGAGGTCGATTCCAGACACGATCTCTAGTGCTGGGACGTCTGTAGTTGATTCAGGCCACTGAGCTTCCTCACGAGTAAGTGGGCTATTTGTCAAAGCAGTGACACGGGAGTATGTTCCCATTTTCGGATAGTTGCTCAGGATTTCATTGACTACGGCCCATCCTAAGATGCCGGATGCACCGAACACAAGAGCGTGGTGGCCCATGATGTGTTGCGAAATTGTACTACGGGATGAATGCGTAAATAATTTGATTTTAGTATTGTGTAAAGAACTAGACCTGCTCGCTCTGCACACTTTAAATAGGGTGCTGTGAGCGACTTCTGCTTCACGTTCCAAGCTATTGGCAGAACACTCTCCTCGGCTTTGGCAGTGGGGTCGGCTTATATTGCCTTCAATCCCTGCAGGCTAATTCACTGCTCTAAGAGGCTATTTGACATCTCCCTGCTAGCGCAAAGTTTAGGAGAAGATGCAGATACATCTGAGGTCGGTGCTCAGCCAGCAACCCCAACAAGTTTTACACATTACTAGGGCTGTGCTAGCATCCAAAATTATGACTGTATACCTGTTTACTAAACAACTTGTACCGGGTGTTAGTAATCATTATTGGAATGATTAACTATGGATTGAGGTCAATAAACTTCATCGTCTCTAACCAGCAATAATATCGGGATTATTAGCAACATCAAAATAAAAGATATGGAAAATTAATTCGCTCTTTGCAAGAAAAACAGTTAGGATATATATCCCTTACAAATATTTGACTTTTCAATGCATCTCTAATTCCAGAGCAGTGGATAGAAGCTCCTTCTAGCGCCGTCCTTTTATCATTCACAGCACCGTACCAATCCACACTGTCATCACTGAACGAATGGACACTACATCAGTTTCAGTAACTATAAGCCCTGCTTCGTGTTTGATGTTTCTGAAAAATCTAATGTCCCTCCCTACGTCGCGAGCCACCCTCCGTGGCGAGCCAAATTGCAGGTACTTTGTCTTTAGAACGATCTCCACTCCACATCCACGCCTCTATTTGCTTGATTTTGTCTCAACTCCATGGTTGGCCACCCCTGAGCCCTTGCGACGTCCCCCAACTGAAAATTACGCGAGCGTCGTCGGGTCGTCGCCCAGTTTGCAGAGAGCCTCTTTTCGATGGCCCTGAGGAACGAAGTTTTACGTTGATGGAAGTTCACAGGATGGACTACTGTTGGGAAGCGGACTGTGGCTATTTCAATCTAACCTATTTGAGCCACGGCGAAGAAAATACGTTTTAAGACAAAAGGAACCAACACGATACTGTAGCTATCATGAGTGTTGAGGCTGGCGACCGACCAGGGCGAATGCTCCTTTAAACGCCGTAGGCAAATTGCTTGATATCAGCAACAGTCGCCTTGTAAGTGCGCGGAATCGTCTGACGCAGGGTGAATTCAGCGCCATGTGGAATGCCCAGATTGACTCTTCCTACTGCTTTCACCCCCGCGTGCAGCAACTTTTGGAAGTACGCCCTGCCCTCATCCCGCAACGGATCTAGTTCGTTAACAGAAATAACGTGCGGCGGCAAGCCTGCCATGTCTTCGTTGGAAGCATTAAGAGGCCATGCGAGCGGATTGCCGGCGTTTTGCCCCGTCGGATCATAGAATCCGGCGAAGACGTCCATCTGCTGACAACTGAGGAAGTAACCGTCGCACTCGACGAGCGACGGTAGTTCCGCCAATCTCTTTTCTTCATCCCAAGCATACGCACCGCTGAGGTAAGGGACCAAAGTATAGACGCCGTCGATCATGCTCAACTTGCAGTCGCGCTTGGCCTTCAACATCGTCGCACAGCAGAGATTGCCGCCGCCGGATTCGCCTTCCAGGACAATCTTCGTAATGCCGAGCTCCTTTCTATGCGCGTCAATCCACGCTACACCGCTGCTGCAGTCATTCAGGCCTGCCGGGAACGGGTTAAGCTTTTTTTCCGTGTAGGCGTTGCGAAAATCGATAGCGATGACGACCAATCCGGTCAAGGCGAGCTCTTCGCACCACATCTTCTGGACACGATTGTATGTGCTAACAACAACCATACCGCCACCGTGAATGCAGGCAATGCAGGGTAGAGGTCCCTCCACACCCGCTGGGCGGAAGATATGTAGGATGATATCATTATTGTCGACGCCCTTAATCGTCTCAGTACTGTAATCGACCTTGCCACGCTTGTCGTCGTCTGGTAGCTCATTTGGCACCGTCTCATAGAAGCCGAGAATGCCGGTTTCGAGGTTTATAATATACTCCAGCTTTTTCTCTAGGGGGTCGCTACGACGAACGGGGAGGTCTGCAGCGTATTTGTCCAGACCGAAGGCGGTCATTGCTTCGAGAACATGCTGGTCCATTCGGGGATCGCTACGCAGGTCCATGTTAGGATCACCCAAACGGCCTTCTAGCTTTGGAACCTTTGGTCCCATTGCTGACTATAATCTCTCAATAGACCTGGAGAAACGGAGTGTGGTCGCGAGAGTTGAGAGCATCTTGAGCAAATGCGAAACCGAGGAGAGGATAGGGTCAGAAAGACACTTGCTATCAGAGTGACTGTACTCAATAAAACGCTGAGAGCTCAAGAGTCGCAAACAAAAGCTTGATATAAAAGCACGAGATCAGCCCACAGCATCAGCCAAGAAGTTAATAGCAAATATCAGCTAAGAAATAAGCAACGATTGACCACACCTCCCGACAAGAAGCTGCACATTAGAAAGTGAAGGACCCCGCAGCTGATTGCAAAGGCAAAGCTTGGCGGGAAGAGCACGGGAGCCATCATATCATTCCCCTCTTCAGCTGAAGGAATGGAGAGTATGTGAGATGTATCACAGGACCTTTAAGTTGTCTAACCTAATAACGTTATATAGAAACGGATTTATCAGGTGCTTCTCACAATCAGTATTTCAAAGCATGGTGAGCGGCCCACATGTGATAGGGAACCATCCGACATGTTCAAAGGATGATAACCAAATTTTCAAGCACGAGCAGCAAACCAGCCGCTTCAATTGTCAGGTAAAGAGGTGAGCTGAGCGGAGCTGAGCTGGGCTGGAACCTCTCAGTGAGGAGAGGGCTTTGCTGATCCAGAAAGGAGAGGGGAAAAAAAGATTCCTAGCGCGGCGAAGGTAACTTTAGCATGTGATTATCGACGAGGCGTATCCAGGCCATCGTATCTCTGCCGATACCATCCTCCACTTCGGCCCGCCTGCCGGTATCATTCTCGCGGCAGACTCGACGAAGGACTTCAACTTCGTCGGTATGCCGCCCGGAACTATCCTCCTTACCCCACTGAGTTCGAAGATCGAGTGCGCGAGGAGACGTCCATGGCAGGAACACGGTGTTACTCGTAGAGGATTGCCATGCACGGCCGCTTTCGCCTGTACAGACTACAAAAGTCCAAGGCAGGATAATAGAGCGGGTTGCACTGGGAGAGGAGTGCGAAAGACATCGCCATGATCTGCTGAGGCACGCAATGATTCACGCACGCCAGGAGGAACGCTTTGTGCTAGTACCCAACTGGCTCTGTCCATATTAGCTTACTGTGAACGGAAAGGGATAAGAGAGGCATTCTCAAGGCAACTCAGGCAGTGCGAGGCAGCGGCAGGCAACAAACGCGCGGCAACATAAAACAAGGCACGTGGTTAATGGACACTTCTGGGGTGGCTCGCAACACAGGGAGGGACGTTAAACCATCTTCCTCATGCTCCTTCTTGCGCTGTCCTAGCGTTCCGAGACATCCGAGCAAATCTCTTCGCGTCTCGCTGCTATGTGGATTCTTAAAAAATTACACTGGCATGTATCCATCGATGTATCAAGTTGACTTTGTTCATGTAAGCAAGCAATTGTTCGTGCTTCCCAATCCCCAACCCACGTCTCTCAGCATTGGACAGTTCAAGGGGAGTATATTTACTGATCAAGCCACACACATTGCTTAGACAGTTAGTTTACACTCTCTTGAAGAAACTTTGAAGTAGCAACTCACCTCGTCCACATCACTCCACTCAGCAGGACAGAGATATCTCCAGTCTTGCATAGATAATTCATTGAAATCAGTTGGAATTGAGCTCTTCCCAAACTTTGTACCAGGCCGGATCACAACCGGAGTCAAAGCCGACCAAGGGCGACCGAATAGAGTCAACCCTGTCTTCGTCCGAAGCTTTACTTCTACAGTGATTTGGAATGGCTCTCCGCCATGCTGGTATAGTACGGCGCATGCAAAGTCCATGGGTATGCCGCTGCCCTGGCTGCTATTCTCGGTGATGACCCACCGAGCAATGTTTGTAGATCCAGTCTCCTTGTCCAACCATCTTTGCCCTCGGGCTCGTATCATGTGTTTTTGGTCTCGGGAGATGCTCCGATTAGCAGAGAGTCTGGCATATTCTGGTCCGCCGCCTGCACCGATTGTGTTGGAGATTTGTGCCAGGGATGCTTCGCCATGGAGATTCTTGGGACATATCGCCGCGGCATGTGGGTAATGTGCAGAAGATGCTGCTTCTTTTACACTTGTGCTTGGTGTTTTATTGCCAAATGTTACAGTTCGCCAGATTTTATGTAAGAATCGTTCGTTGCCATTGTTTTCATCGGCTACCACCGCAGTCGGTTTGCTTTTGTCTTCCTCTTGGCCGGGATCTGCATTCACATCGTTGGGGATAGACTCCGCTTTAATGTTAATCTTTGCTTCAGATACGCGACCCAGACCACTCGCAGATTCCAGGCTCAACACGAAGCGAAATGCCACTAGACATGCCGGAACATTGCTGTCATGATGGCCCTGACAAATGTTCTTGATGTCGGCCCGAATCCCCCACTTCATGAACTCCTGTTGCCACGAGATTTGCTTTGTGTCTGAAGTTATCTCTGCTTGTGGGTTGTAGGATAGTTGGCTTGCTCCGTCATCGACCTCGAGATTCACAAATGCCGAGAAGAACAAGCCCTCGCCATCATCAACTGGCGGTATTAGCTCCATAAGAAACGTCGAGGTGGGTGTATGTGGGGCGACAGTGGCTCACGCAATAAATGTCTATCTTCCTGCTCGAAGATGAAGCAAGCTATATGTATTCATGTCACTCATTCACCCACTGAGCTGAAAACAGTTGCTATTTTTAGCACTTTCGTGCTCCATCTCCAAGCACCGCCACGTACCACCATGCTGTGACCGGGAGTGACGTACAACAAGAAACCAAAACAGAATTGATCCGCCAATGAGTAAAGCCAGGCAACAGCTGAACGGTTACACAGGTACTTTCGTGCATATTGAATACGAGAAAGCAATTATGAGCCGTAAAACGAGGCGCTTCAGCTGGGTGCTTTGGGGGACGATAAACAACAACCATCAATCAATTTTCTTCTATGACCCCTCCCCAATGCAGCACTCGGGGCTCGACCCAGCCTAGAGAACGACTACCCACAGAATCTTAACATCATGACCGAATATGAGCAGCATCGCGAGGATGGGCTACATCTTCACGATTTGGGGCTCTACAATCAAGCTGTTGAAGCGTACAAAAAGGCACGCCTATGCAGGCCCGATCCTTCTTTGATCATGTTGATCGTATCATCGAGAATCTGCCAGGGCCGCTTGCCCGAAGCAATTGCAGAAATGGATCGTGCGGGTAATGTCGACAGTCTCGTGCTGGAGAACGAGAGTCTTCGTGTCCAGCTCAAAATGGCCAAGGCATTTACAACATCGCTCTCCACAATGAAAATATCTGCGCAGCTCGAAGTGGTTGCTCATCTTTACGAGGAGTATCTCGCGCACAGGACACCGCACTCATTGACAAAGGAAGAGGTATCTCTTACATGGCCGACACATACACATTGACTTTTTGCAATCTAATATGACTTATAGACTGCGCAATTGTCCATATACCTGAACTTCCGAAATCTAGCTCGACTGGTTGATGCACACGCGGATCTACCACCCATCCCATCTTTGGATCTTGCCCTTGACGCGCATACACGCTTGATGCCCGACGGCCACTTCTCTCATGCCTTGACGCTTCTGACTGCACGGGCAAGCTTCGTGTCTCTGAAGGAGTACGAGAATGATTTGATACGTTACGTGGAGTTCCCCAAACTGTCCGACATTGACCGAGCGCGAGGCTTGCATGAGCTCGCCGACAATCTACTCGCCCAAGGCCGTCTCCAGGAAGCCCAGAGCAAATACAGCGAGGCTGAAGAGCTATTCGAACAAACGGGTCACAAGATTGCCTCCACTCTCTTGTTAATCGATTGGTGTGAGCTAGACATGAAACTCGGGAAGGACAAAAGCGACATAGCGGAAACACTCTGGCGGCTCAAAGATGAGGTCCAGAGAGCAGACCATATTGAAGGTGTCCGCAAAGCCTTGTTGCTGCTGTATGAGATTGCTTTCCAAACACGCAATCTCGCCATGCGTGCAGAATTAGATGAACAGTTTCAAGCAAACGCAAAAGAGCGCGGACAGTTTGCAGATTGGCTCTCGCAGAAGTATAGCCTTGTTCTTCAGTGGGGATCTATGTCCCCTGTCACATCGCATGAGATTGAGTCATTGACAGCCATCTATGAAGAGCTCGCCCCAACTGATTATAATGCTCTCAAGGCCAATACATGTCGCACCTTGATCGAGAAGCACGAGGTATTGGGGAACAAGGATCAAGTGCAGTCCTGGAGGAACACACTGACTGGTATCCAAGCGCATACATATGACTACGCGCGGTATACACTGGGGCTAGACGGTTATTTTGAGCGGGCGAAACAACCAGTCTTCCCAGTGCTAGACCCAGAACAGGAAACCGCAGAACTTCGTGCAGAGATCGAAAAAACTTTGTATCAGCTTTCAAGACCTGATATTCTCCCTGGAGGCCGGTGGATAGGCGTTCTGAAGATTCCTCATCTGGCCAACCATTTCATGGACCAGGTCTCTGGCCGCGGGCTGGCACAAACCGAACGTCTCGTCCAGTTGTGCACTGCAAGCGAGAAAGAATTGTCTGAGCAATTGTCCTCGCGCGAGCAGAAGCACCTGGCTGCAGTATTACATGCTTGCTCTAATAGAATGAAAATGCTCAAAGCGAATTTGTATGACAACTCCGACGGTGGTGTTAGCAACTTGGATGAAATGGACCAGGCCTGCATGCAGCAAGTCCTTCAAGGATACGAAACAATTGCATCTTTGTATAAAGAAGCGGGAAGCCCAGTGGACGTCGCATGTACTCATCGAATGGCGGCCATAGTATACCAACAACTTTGGACAACGAACCAGAGACCCGTTAACTCCGTTCAGTTCAACTTAGCGACTTTGAATAACGAGAATGCTTATTCCATATTTAAGAGACATGGAGCACAGGATTTGCGTCGTAGCACCGCCATTGAATCGGCCAAACTGCTTCTTCAGGGATTCTATAGCGGAATTAGCTACCGCAAGCTGAGACTGGCATGGAAATGGCTTGGTTTTGAATTGGGTTTTAATCTGGTGATGTCCTTGACGACTCGCTGTAGGATAAACTTGGCTTTGCCAGCATGGCTAAAATGGACCCAAGGCTTGTTCTTCACGGGCCCTTTGGATGAGGCTTCCAAGTACCTCAGCGAATATGAGATGATAATCGACCAAGAGCGCCAGAATCTGTCTACACTAAACGACCAAGCATCAATTCTAGCCAAGCAGCGTCTCGGTCAGCGCCAGGACAATAACGAAGCACTAGCCATCGGTATCCAAGTCTATTTCGAGCTCAAAGATGCGATGAAGCTCTGGTGCTGGGTGCAAAGAAGTAAAGCGAGGAGCATTTCCGATCTGCTCGGCCTTGGCCTCCACATGCCAACTCATATCGAACAACAGCTCGCAGACAATCCTGCACTCAATGCATTGAGAAACGATGAGCGCGAACTTGTTAGCAAGCTACAAGATGCTGCGAGCAAGCAGTCATCAGACCAACTCTTTCTATGGACCAAACTTGAGAATCACCGCGCGAGGATGCGGAAACATGCCCCATTGCGTGAGCTTCTCGACATGGCAGCAGGCGCAACAGTAATTCCTCAGCAGTTGTTCACACTCAACGCCCTACACCCAGAGTCGGCTCGGAAAACATGGTACGTAGACTGGGTAGTGCTAAATGGCATGATATGCATTCTAGCCATTTCCGACAAGAGTCAAACATTCTTCGATACCGTGATGACGCTCGAGGATGCCCAAAAGTGGATCAGGGATAATTTGCAGCCTGGCAACGACGGAAGATGTCTCGGTGACGAGCATGAAGGGATGAAGGCACTTGACCAGCTGGCCCCTCTCGTTGCTCCATTACTCTCTTTGTCGTCTGAGGGTGACCTCCTGGTACTGTGCCTGACGGAGCCTTTGCATGGGATTCCAATTCATGCTGCAGTCATCAACGGTTACGACCAGCAAAGGCCGCCAAACGAACACAAGATCTTGATCGAACGTAATCCCATTGTATACACGTTCAGCATGACAACATTCCATCAATGTACCACAAGATCCATTGATCAGGTGCATTCCATGGGTCCAGCTACTGCGCACGGTGCTATACTCGCCGTTTATGAGGACACTGATGATGGTAGGCCTCTCGATGCTTCATCAAAGGAACGTCAGAAGGTATACAGCTTATGCTCAGATATTTCAAAAAGCAAGCAATGGCAAGCGCCTCTTTGCGGTCACAAAGTGGACAAAGATAACTTTGCCGCCAAGTGCAATGCAAACATTGTCCACTTCTCGGGCCATTTCTGTTCGTCTCCAGGAAATACATCGCAGGATATTCTCCAAAGCGGGTTGCTTCTAGGACAAGGGGATACAAAATCCATCAGAACATCAAGCAAAACAACGACAAATGATAGCAATGATTCCGATTCGCAATTCGAGCTCCAAGCGAGAATATTCACCGTCGAGGACATCTTTTCCAGCAACTTCAAAGTCCCCGCCTCGCACTTTACTCTAATCGCCTGTCAGTCCGCCAGCTCATACACAACAAAAGGCGACGAGCCTCTTGGCTTCGTATCCGGGTTGCTGTGCCGTGGCGCCAATTCGGTGCTGGCAACACAGTGGAAGATTTCGAGTGAGAGTGGCAGAGCGTTTATATCGCGGTTCTATGAGCCGTTCCATACGGACCCGAGCAGGACGGTAGATGTCGCGGTGGCGTTGCAGGAGGCGGTTAGGGATATTCGAGCTAGTGAGTCGGATTTGCAGGCTCCGTATAATTGGGCGGGTTTTGTTTTGTATGGTACCTGGCGTTATAGACCGCGTGATGTCTTGGTGGATTCTCGTGCGGCTTTGTAGATATTGGATAGTGAGTTTGTGTTTTGATTTGGAATAATTGTTATGATGGGGGATAGCTGGTCCTGTGGTTCTTGTATACCATAGGTACCTAAGGCGCATGTTACCTTGACTGGAAATTGAGAGTAATATCCAGTAGCACCTTTTCTATCTCCGTATCTAAAGCTATGTGGCATAACGCATGTAAAAAAGTGTCATCTCCCGTTGATTGGTATATTTCTGTAACTATCCAGACCAATACAAGAAATTCAGTAATTCGCCGCCTGGTTTTTTTCAAGTGTGCGTCTGTTTTTTTAGTTTTGTTGGGCATATGAAGCTATTCTCTACTACTTAAATTAATGAAATTCTTCTTCGTATAGGGTTTTTTTTTAATTGGTCAATTTTTTATTACAAAAAAAGTCATCGATCCAATTCTTCAATTTTGGAATGAAAACCCTCAAACGAAGTAGAATACCTGCCACTTCCCCAAGATGCATTTGTGGCTACATTCGCCCCAAAACGCTCTGTGGCAAAGAGAACAGTGACATAATTAGGAATTCAGGACCCACAAGTCTTGCAAAGCCGTTGAGTGTTGAGAAGGTGAGTGGTTCCGATGGACATTAATGCCAAGTCCTTCCGTCGGTCACGTGTCATCGGAACGGAACCACCCTAGCTTCCGTCTCTTCACCACCCAGCATGCAACATCCGACACACATCGGCAACAACTCCAACTTTTACCTACAAGACAAATGACGACTGAACCCGCCGCTGCCCCTGCCACAAAACGGCGTCGACTCGACCGAGTGACTGCAGCTTGTGATCTCTGCAAGAAGCGCAAGGTCAAGTGCGACGGGGAGCAACCATGCGCATACTGCACACGAAAGAACTGCCCCGACACTTGCACATTTTCAGGACCAAAGACTCGATCTATTGGAACCACTCCCATCAATCACAATACAAACTCAACACCACGTACACGTCGCAGCAGGGTGAGCAGCGAGGGAAACACTCAGCGTCCGAGAGGTTGCGATGGCTTGGATCAAGGCCAGAACCAGAACCACAATCCCCTTGTGCATCAACTTGGTTCCTCGCTCTCCCCCACCACAAGTAGAGACGACCATCATGAAGATACTGTCGTCCCACTTGAGGGCCGCATCTTGCGTGATGCCCAAGGCAAATCCATCTTCATCGGTGACTGTGCCCCACTGTCTTTCCTGCAGACTGTGCGATATCTCATCTCATCCGAAGTGGATCCCGACGCATTTCCGTTCCCCGCAACACGAGACTCCATCATCGAGATTGCTCCTTCAATCACTGCTGGCAGACCCATGGACATCTCGGTCAGTTTGCATACTATACCACATCTAGTCAACGCTTACCTTGTGGCTACAAGCGGTCTTGTAGAGCTCTTTGAACCCGAGGAGCTGATGCAAGAATCCAAAGCCTGGGCTAGCCGTGGCATCACGTCGCACGTTGATGACAACGATGCTGCTGCTGTCTTCTTCTTGGTGCTTGCTATTGGCGCACAGGAAACAGACCAAGTAAAAGCAGAGGCCTGGTTCGAGCATGCAAAAGAAGTCCTGTCCAGGAACATGTGCAGCAGCATGAATGTTGCCGCTGTGCAAGGCTTCACTCTGATAGCTATTTACATGCTACGTGCATTCCAGCCCAATGGCGCGTATCTTTACTTTTGTGAGGCGTCATGTGTTATGTGGTTATCGTACATACTAATGTCCACAGCACTTGCAGCCCGTACTGCGTATGCAATCGGTATATGGAATCTGAGCTCCGTTGGTAAGACTGGACTAATTCTCTTGTGCTTAGGCATCCATCGCACTGAAGTCAATGCATCCTTTGGCGAGTCCATCCGAACTATGCGAGATCGCATCTGGAAGAGCCTGCGTGTTGTCGACATGCTCATCAGCACCAACCTGGGTCGTCCTCCATCTACGTCAGATGTCGATTGTACCGTCAAGTACAGCATCGCGCATACGGACAGTGAAGTGACCGTCAACGTCCTCGATGCTAGTGTACAAATATTCATGATCATCGAACGAGTAGTGGTTGAAGTGTACTCTCGAAAGCGCATCTCACTCCGCATAGCAGACTTTGTTTCCCGTCAACTAAAAGGTTGGGCATCCACCTGGTTGCAACCTCTGACAGAAGCCGTAAGCCACTCTAATCGTAGTGGCTCTGCAAGTGCTGCACTGATTGGCGCCTGCTCGACGCTGTGCTCATATTATTACGGCATCATGCTGCTCACGAGGCCGTTTCTCATCTACGAGATCTACAACTACCTGGGAGCTTCAACGAGGGGCGCACACACGCAAGGCGACCACGAAAGCAAGCGAAGGTATGCGGATGCTGCACTTGATGCTGCGACATCCTTTGTCGATACCCTCCAAATTGTGATTCGCACCGGTACCTTACCGTATAGAATGCCACTCATTGTGTAAGTCAGACTATGAATAACCTCGCCTTAGTATTGACTGGAGGCAGATCTTGGCTGTTTACCACGTCACTAGTCCTCGCAGTTGGTACGCTGGGACGTGCCGGATCAACGTTTGTTGACAATTGCGAATCATGCATTCGCTGCTTGGGCTACTTCAGCAGCGTAGATCCACATGCTAGACAGTACTCTCGTATTGTCGAGTCGCTCCTCAAACTCACTGCTGCACATGGGAAGAAACGGGAGATGCAGTTACGAATGCGAAGAAAGCAAGCTTCTTCTGAATTGTTTGGCCTACCAGCTTCTGCCTCTCAACCGCCGCCGGACCGTTCAAGTATGGACCGCTTCCCAATTCCAGCGGAGCCGGCCAGAACATACTCGCCCGGCGCGTCCCATACCGTTACAGCTCCCATTGATTGGACAATGTACGATGCCGATTTCTTCGCATTACCTTGGCCTACCGAATACGATCCGGGCCTCCAGGACTTCCTGCAACCGGGCACCCATAATTCGATTGGTGCAACAGTAGCGGACATCCCACTCTTCCCAATCTATGACCGACAGACCGCCCAAGGCTTTCACCCATGACAAAAGGCTTTCACTAATTACAAATGTTAATCACGTTCCGTATTTTTATTGAGGTCATCTTCCAACAGCCGTCTCGTTGGTCTCGTCTCGCGATGTTCGCAGGAAAGGAATCAACTTGGTACCGCCCGTGCCGCGTAGCTCTTGTGTTTGAGCCTCGAGCGCCATCTTGGTTGAAGCAGATGCGATATCCTTCCGTATCAGGGCTTTGTCCGGCTTGGGCAAGCGGCTGGGGATGACAATGTACCGGGAGACTAATGCGATGTGCTTGTCTCTAAAGGTACCGAGCGCATGTACTGCGTCATTGAAGGCGACCGTGAGAGCCAGATTGTTTTTGTGCGTCTCAACATAGCTACGAATATTGGCAGTTCCCTCGATGTCATCCAAGAATCTCCTGTGCGGGCCGGGCATGTATTTTCGCATCTCTGCATGGAAACCTCCGGACCGAGAATGATCGACGGAGAGTATGGCGTCGAAAAATTGCAACAGTGAGCTCTGGCCGTTACTGCCGCCACGATACTTCCTCCACGAACCCTTTCCATCACCTTCATCATAAAACACGCCGTTGGTCAATCCGGCGGCCTCCATATTCATGCTGCCGGCTAAGAAGGGTCGGATTGTGTGGTAGAAGATTTGGGGATTGCATCGCTCGTCCATGCGTTCGAGCAGGCGCCCAATGTCTTTCATGCTTTGTTTGAAATACACCAGAGCATGGATGATTGTCGGCACGTCGTGGATCTCTACTGCTTCCATAGCGGCGAGCATCCTGTCAATGAGCGGCCCTGCTCTTGCCTCCATGGCACAGGAGATGATCAAGAACCAAGACTCGTCGTCTGTGCCAGTCGCCGTTTGTATAGCCTCGAGAAAGTCTGGCTGCGTCGTATCTGCACCCTTGTGGAGTATTTTCCAATTCCATAGATTTAGTGTCGCGTACGTTGCAATGGGAGGCACTTCGAGGTGTGCAGACGTCTGGAGGAGTGGGGCGGTGATGGCAGGTGGCAGTCGCTGCAGCTTTGGTCAATGATGGTCTGGTAAAACAGCTCTATTGGCCTACCTGAGACGGCTCTGGACCGGTCCAGATATACCCTTGAGCAATGAGTGCTAGAATTGAGCAGGCTCGTTGCCATTCGGCCTCGCTGCTCAAGTGTGCTGTACTTAGCACAGGCCAGGCATCTACCTTTTCGCGGATTTGCTGCGTCTCAATGAGTTTGGGAAGCTCCTGGATTGTCTGCTCCCATATTTGGTAGTATCGCTGCGGCAACCGCTCTAGTGGTGGTAGTTTGGGCAGGAAACCGTTCTCGGAGATGCCATATTGCGAAATGCTATCTCTTGTGACCAGGAGTTTGACTCTATGAGGACTCATGATGGGACTTGTACAATGCTTGTGGATGTGATTACGGCTTTTGGATAATTGAAGTCTTTATGAGGGAGGTTCGTGTTGAGGCTTGGGGATTGGTACTTTTGCATAAAGCGCCGTAGCCAGTGACCACTGACGGCATTTATCGTCCTAAACATGACGACCTACTATTCCCCTGACATCAGGCATGTTGGGCTAAAGTTGCTATAGTGTGAGATAAAAGTTGTTAGGGGCTCCACCATGAGGCAGGCTAACTGACGGAACGGATGTCCGACGGAACTTGAAGGCGATCGGAAGCCTCCTGGGGCGCTATCCAATATCGGAAGGTCGCAACGGAACCTTTGGAGCTGCACAACGGATGGAGAGAGGTGGAGAAGGTGAGATCGAGAGAAAAGAGAGATATTCTGCCCGATTCTAAACGTAATTGTTTTCTGATCGCGGGGATATATATATAGACCAAGCAGTCTCCTCTCACGCCACCATTCTACACACACTACACAAGACGCAGCCATCCCAATGGACGTAACAAGTGCCATCCAACAATTGCGAGACGGGCAGAAGCCAGATTGGCCCGCAACTTCTGACTCTCTTGCCTTTGCGCAGTCTCTTGACCAGAGCGAGGACATCCAGAAAACATTCCGATCGGAATTCGTTGTTCCAACCAAGGCTCAGCTCAAGCGGAAGACGCTTAAAGATGATGAGAAGACGGTAGCTGCTGCATCCAGTCCAAACGATGAGGGAATCTACTTCTGCGGCAACTCATTAGGACTGCAGCCAAAGGCCGTCGGCGAATACCTGAATGCATACTTGAAGACATGGGGATCCATCGTGGTCGGCGGCCATTTCACTCAACTCGAGGACTCGCCCTTGACGGCATACCAGGATATGGCCGCCGACTGTGCGCGCAAAATGGCTCCCATTGTCGGCGCCTCCCCCTCAGAGATTGTTGCGATGAACACGCTGACAATCAACCTGCATCTGATGATGGCTGCTTTCTATAAACCCACGGCAACAAGACACCGCATCATGTGCGAGTGGCGGCCGTTCCCCAGCGACTGGTATGCCATTGAATCGCAGATTGAATGGCACGGCCTGGATCCCAAAAAGTCCATCCTACCCATCGATCCAGATGACGGGTACCTCATGACCACCGACCATATCTGCAGAATAATTGACCAGCATGCCGACGAGCTTGCCTTGATTCTGCTCCCTGGCATCCAGTACTACTCAGGCCAACTCCTCGACATCAAAACCATCACCGCACACGCGCACAAGCACGGCATCACCATCGGCTGGGACTGCGCTCACGCCGCCGGCAACGTCGAGCTCAAGCTACACGAGTGGGACGTCGACTTCGCCTGCTGGTGCACATACAAGTACATGAACGCGGGCGCAGGCGCGATCGCAGGCGCCTTCGTGCACTCGAAGCACGGCTCCAACAGCCCCAAAGTCGGCCTCAAAGGCTGGTACGGCCACGACAAGTCCTCGCGCTTCCTCATGGACAATCGCTTCGTGCCTACCCCAGGCGCCCAAGGCTTCCAGTGCTCGAACCCGAGTATCGTCGACCTGGTCTGTCTGTCCGGCACACTCAGCGTATTTGAAAAAACATCCATGACGAGTCTCCGCTCGAAAGCTCTCTTACTCACTGCGTACGCAGAACACCTCCTTTCTGCTATTGCGAAGAGGAATCAGCGGTGCGGTAAAGACCCGTTTGAAATTATCACCCCAAGTGATCCTAGGTGGCGAGGCACACAGCTTAGTGTCTTGCTACAGGAGGAGTTGATGGAGGCTGTGAGTGAGGGTTTGGTTGAGGGCGGGGTTGTGTGCGATAAGAGGAAGCCTGGGTGTATACGTGTGGCGCCAGTGCCGTTGTATAACACGTTTCAAGATGTGTGGAGGTTTATGAGGGTTTTTGAAGGGGCGTTGGGGATCGGGATGGGGAAGGGGGGTGGGCATGAGGGAGCGCCGTAGGAGGTGGGATACCGGGACGAATATAATGTTATGACTTTTCTTTTTGGCATGAGTATGTGGAGAATGAGGTATATATAATAACTCTGTATATGTCCCTCTAATACCCAGGTATGATATATGTGGATTTCCTTGGCTTTGTCACCCGACTGGTGTTTTCTTATCCAGGTTTCGCGGCGCCTATCTTTTGTCCTTCTTTTTTTTCTTCTTTTTTTTTCAAATTTGACATTGAAATATAAAAATTCTATTTATGGAACAATATAATAAAAAATAAAATAAAAATAAAGAAACTCAACACAGTCAATTATGATTCTATATGGAGCGGTAGGCTATGATTGTCAAATACGGAGGTATATCGCCCTGAAAAGTAAATAAATAAAGCGTAGAATTTAGTTCACTAAGGACTCCATTGGTTCCTTACTATGCTAGCCAGAAGCCTTGGTGAAGTTTGTTTTTAGCGGTTGGGATGGGATTTGATACACGCTAATTTCTAACTAGATTTCGAATATCTTATTACCAATATTCTGAAATTTTTTAAATTTTTTTTTTTTTGAAAAAAAAAAAGGCTATATAGAATATTGAAAAATTACTTGCATGTGTAGTTGCTTTTTATGTACTCGGTATTCAAAACATCTGAAGAAAAGACAACGGGAGAAGGTAAGGCAAAGAGAGATCTTGCCATGCTTTTTTAAAAGCGTCATACTTGAGAAGTGTGTTAGGGTATTGTCTGGATAATTCTTACGCGTTCTAGGAAGTTTAAAGGGAAAGCTTTCTATGGGGATTTTTGGTTAGACGCAGCCACTCTCTGAACGAATTGCTTGGTGAAAAAGTCAGTGATACATATGAATGGACGAGGTATAGTGTACCCTATGTTCGTGTTTATGAGTACGGTGGTACTTGTAGAATTCGCCATGTTGGTGTTACCTATTACTACGTGTTTGCATCTCTTTTCTCATAGTGGCCGCGTCGTAGGTATTAGCGATGCTATGATTCGGTGCGCTTACGAGATAGCAATGATTTGAGCTCGGCTGCTGAAGGTAATTCGTTGTCTGACTGGAACCAATATAAAGTAATGTACCCTTCAGGTAATGCCAGGTCGCAATAGTCGTCCGAAATCATGGTGATTTGGTTCGATCACGACAGTCTTCCAACAGCCGTCGGTAGGTAGGGATGTAGCAAGGACGCGAGCGGTATGGTATCCAGTACAAGATGCGCCAAAAATGACAATGTTTTTCTGTTCAGGGGGCTCCTCAGCATCCTGAGATAGTGGCGTGACCTGAGCTCGCTGAGCAGCAATGTAGCGACTGAAAATATCTGCCCCCAAGCCCACAGAGTATACGATGAGCTTGAGGAGGAGGCAGAAACTTTTAAGTTTACACATCATGGCCTTGTACCGCATTGTCATTGCCCTGATACGACTAGCACAGTGCGGCAGGTGCTGGAAGAAGGAAGGAGAATATGGGAAATATAAAAACGAGTTGCTATAGTTACTGCACAGCTCATGGCGATGCGTTCTTGAGAAGGGACACAGCTTCTTATTTGACAACCAGATGAAAAGATTACTCGCATGGATGAGGTGTGCCATTCTGGTCCCGATTAGATAAGCGCAAAGGGCCCACTTGCTGTGGGGCGTGAACCTCGCCTATGCTACAATCAAGTCTGTAATGCAGATTACATATGCAGGTACCGTTCGAGTTGCCATCGGAGACCGATTTTCCATTTCTGAACATGAAAAGAATGTGCACACTAGCAGAGACTCGCCGATGGCGCACCGATTCAGGAGTGCCTTGCTTGACCCTCAGTGTTCACGCTGGCTGTGAGTGCATCTTGCCGCTTTATCTTTTCATGTATTAATTATATACTACAGACAGTTGTTCAGCAACATAGCGGTCCCATTTGTCTTGACCGGACCTATACTCTTTGAGGTCTCCCGCCTGGAGCTTCAAATCTATGGCACTGCTGCATCCCAAACCTTCTCTCCCTCAAAGTAAGTCCTCAGCACTTGCGCGCCAGCGAACTGTCCCCGAGCCAAGTTCCTGTCCACGACAATGAAATTCGCCTTTTTGCCGATTTCAATGCTACCAACTTCGGCTTCCTTCCCCACTGCACGTGCCCCATTCAGGGTCATCATGCGGCATGCGATTTCTGCACCTCTTTCTATAGAGCCGTTGCCAATTTGATCCAACTTTCTAGCTACAGCATCGAACATAGATGGGTCAGGCGCTGCGCCCCAGTCAGATCCTATAGTTATATGTGCGTTTGCAGATTGCATCTTAGCAAAATTCCAGTCCATGAGGTCGCTGTCCCGCTCAAGGTCACTCCCGAAAAAGGCTGCAGGGCTCATCTCAGCAGTAACATTCAGCTGGGAGTATCGAATGTAATCCTCTTTTATTATGTTAGTACCATTCTGAACACGACGCTTTCATGCACGCACCTTCGCTTACTCCGCTACAATGAGCAATTTCATGTCTGGGGCCATTGGGGTTATTCCTTCTGGCAGCTTCGATTGCATCTAATGCCATCCTTGTTGCTCCTTGACCAGTACAGTGAATTTTCACTGTCATCCCTCTGCGGTCATACTCGGAAACTGCTTCAGCAACATCGACAACCTGGATGTACGTGCCATTGATATTTCCTGTCCCATCGAGAGGCGCATGAGAAAGAAATGGCGGAAGGGGGACTCCGTCCAAAACGATTTTCACATAATTCGTGTGGACATGTTTGCTGCGAAACTGCTCCGCAGCTTCGAGAAGGCGAACTGAGTCTTCTTTACTTTCGCGGGATACCCATTCGGGGCCGTAGACGATGTGGGTATAGATGTCGAGATTCAGGCTTCCGTCTTTCTCCATCTCGTTCAATGCACGCAGCATCATCGTATTGCCAGAGGCTTCTTGGGTACTCGTGATACCGGCTCGGTGCGCAATCCGGACTGCGCGCTGAATGGCACGTTTGATGTGTGGAGTTCCTGGCCGTGGAAGCGAGACTCCAAACTTGTTCATGGCAGTCTCGCCCAATTCGCCAGTCAGACTACCATCGGGTCGTCTCAAAAAAACAGAGCCTTGGGTGTCGGGCTCATTGTCAATGTCGTAGCCTGCCAACTCCAAGGCCGCTGTGTTGAGAAGCGCGCCATGGCCTGCACCGCCGCCCACCGCGACCGGTCTATCTGGAAAGGCTGCATCAAGGTACTGGCGATCGACACTGTTGTTTGGAAACCCCTCGTTGGTATATACACCTGCCAAAATCCAATCTTGGTAGGCATTTATGTACTCGCAGGCGCATTCTCCCTCTTGGACTCTTTCGGCAATGTTGGCATACGTTACGTTCAAGCCAATGTTCGCATCAGAGGTCAAAGCAAGGCCTGAGAGCATCAGATGAGCGTGAGCATCATGGAGCCCTGGCATTGTGAAATTTCCTTTTAGGTCGACGACAACAAGTTGCGAGCTTTTGGCGATGGAAGCCACTTCTTCCGTGCTACCAATATGCGTGAAGATTCCATCGGGCGAGACGATGAAGCCAGATGCCCAGGGGTTCGAAGTGTCGACGGTGAATACTGAGCCATTGATATAGGCAATGGAGTTGGCCGGGGCCATTGTGGATATGTTAAGAGCCATGACGGTGGACAAAGTGAGCATGAATGTAAAATTAAAGCAGCTCTGCAGGAGTGGTGATATTCTTATACCACAGGTGAGTAGGTACAGATGGATACATTCATCTCCAGGTTGATCCACGCATGAGATGGCTCGCGCGGACTCATTCCGTTCTGTCCTGATCGCAACACTCGGAAGTGATTCCGGCCTGATGTCTGCTAGATGGTGTTCGTAATTTCGCAGCCTGGGCAAAACGCGGAATGGCTAAGCTCTGAGTATTGATTGATGCACCCCTGCAAATAGCTAAGCCTTGCATGCACAAGAAATGTAAGCGATTGAGTGAATTAGTAGAGATCTTCAGATTTAACTTTCACAACGTACAACGTATATCTCAACACCCAGCTAGTGGATCAGGGAACGGGCATGTGCAAGTGCTGGGGTTCCCTCCCAACTTGCCTACGAGAAGCCGATTCCGGTTCTGTCCATGTGGCAAAGTTTACCCCACAGGGGTACCTGACTGTGGGGTAAAGCGTACTACGGCTGGGAAACTTCTACATCATAAACTGTACACGAATGGCTTCGTCAACGTAGAGAATGACCTGTTCGCAAGTAGTCTGGAAGCTCTTGGCCGCAGGCGCGATGGGATATGGCTAGGACGCGCGTTGTGATGAATTGCAGAGAGCCGTCACGGGACTCGGGGGTCTGCAGGTTCCGTCGCAGCGAAGATGCCAAGAAGATAGGTACTTGTACTCGGACCGATTCTCTTGGGAATCACTGGGAATCGATCTCATTGCCGATGCACTAGACACCGTACTTTTTAGATTTCCAATCTTTGGTCAGCGACTACCACCACATCGCTGAGGACAGGCGACGCAAGTTTCAATTAACTAACTAACCTGCCTCCCTGTCGTGGGAATATCCCACCGCGCAGAACCACAAAATCTCTCATGCACTGCCACTCTCAGCTACACTTCCAACGGGCCTTCTAAACCATCAGCCAAGGCAATTTGTGCCCCCACCCGTTGCTGATTTATTTATTTGTTTATTGACTCCTACACAGCTTCAGCCGCGTTCTGCGCAGCTATGCCCAGAGTCGCAGACGTGGCAGATTGGATTCGATTACGTCGGCGTCAGGTTCTCCCTTGCGACGAATCTCCTTCTACTAGGTGCGAAAGTTGTTGAGATAAATGCGGAGGTGAGAATTCGCCTTCGGAGAGATGTCTATATTGGTGGACTATGTGGCGCAGGGCAAGGATTCAATGAAGAAGGAATAGGGGTGATCCTGGGGATTTGCATTGATTATAGGTGTAGCTTTTATTATCTATATCTCTTCCAGAAGGTAATACCTTTAGCACATGCATGTGAAACTCACATGCCCACCTTCTTCCACGCCTCCACCATCATGTCCTTGCTTACGGGTTGGAATTTCTTTTCAGCTTGCTTGACAGTCAAGTTTCTCCAAAACTGGAAAGCCTAATTCGCAGGAACCGTAACATTATTATCAGTGAGAGCATCGTACCAAATCTTCCCCATCGTTTCCGAAGTATTGCCTTTGAAGGCGAGTGCCGCCTAGTAGAAGGCATGGCCCGCAATGCCGCAATTAACATGAGGGTCCAAACCACCACCCTCAGCCCAGTCTCTGGGGTCTTTCCAGTGTTTTCGGTCATAATCTGCAGATTTGGCCTTGGTCACACAGAAGGTGCGGCCGTGATTTTCCTCCCACTGTTGTGCTTTCATCGCTACCTCCATGAAAACATTGGGAGAGAAGTCCCAATCGCCATTAGGGGAATCCTGCTTGTTGACCCAGTGCTTCAGTGCGATGGCGAAGCAATCCGCAATATGCTTGTTTAGAGTCAACGGCGGGACATGTCGTCGAACAGATCGGCAATTTGGTTTGGCTAGTCTGCGTCTGGCTTGGAGCATATTACTATTACCAGTAAGTTTTATTTGCTTAGGCCTACGCGTCGTAGATAGTTTAGGAACTGTTTAGGGAATAATGTTTCCTTGCTAATTTGAGTATATTAGTATATAACTTTTACGTGTTATGATATTAAAAACATACGAATATAGGACAATGAAAACAAGTTCTTTCGCACACACGACTACGTTGACTGCATATAACCAGGGTTCTAATTAGTTGTGTCGAAACCCGTTCTCTTTATGCTAGTATTGGCACACTAAGCATAGTCAACCAGTATTCAAGGGTTTTGGGTAACCCCCAGCCTTTAGATCGCTTGATTTACCTTTGTACTAACGTATCAACTATAGCTGACAGCGAAAGATCCGCAATATCGCCCATAATATCTAAACAAGTGAGTTAACTCGTAGACCAACTAAAGTAAAAATAAAACTACAAATTTGTTCCATTAAAGCGGCAAAACTATATACATAAAGAACCTAGCTAGGAAATACATTGAACGTTTGGGATAACGTTCCGGATAAGCGAGTGAGCCAGACAAGTGAGTGAGCCACCCCAAAATACACTAAAAGCCAGTTTTTATATCTCGACAACTACAAATTTAAATAATTTTAAACTTTAGTTACTAACTAGCTTAGACTAGACTTAGATAATAGTTTATTTACATTATTCTAATATTTCTATTTCTTATAATAGTAGAAAGTAGGGGCTAAAATATAGTCTATTTTACTGTATCTTAAGAAATACTTAGTTAAAACTCTTATAATCTAAAATATAATATAAAATAGTAATAGAAGCTATTCAAACGGCTATATAATTTTAATTTAAAATTGTTTAAATTTGTGGTTGTCGAGATATGAAAACCGACCTTTGGTGTATTTTGGGGTGGCTCACTCGCTTGTCTGGCTCACTCACTTATCCGGAACATTAAGCGAGTGCGTGTGAGGCGTAACGTAGATAGGCGGAGCAACGGCGCAAATTTGAGATAACAAGTGTATATTGATAGTAAGATGAATCCTTAGTAAGCCACGCGTTCGGAGACGGTTATATATACTGGATGACGCTTGAACGGCCCATGCCCAGAGAGGCACTGGGGACAGCGGCATCATATACGGTACGTAAGAGCAGGTCTACCAGCTTAGATATATGATTTGATGTAAGATTTGCCCATTCTGCTCGCTAGTGTTAAGTGCTTCGTGACGTCTGAAGATGACGCGGCTCAGATACATTCACTCATATCATGTCATAGGGAGATTATTGAAGAGCATTCAATTGACGGCCGATGTGTATCTCGGCAATAAATACAATAGAGACTCCGTCAGGCCCGGTACCAGCGGTCCCACACATGAATGGATTGCCTAAACTTGTCAAATGAGACATTCTCGGCCCACAAGCACAATGCTATGACGATAGCATATTTACCACAATCAGGGCACTGATCGTGACATGCACAGCTCAGGCAGACGAGACCCAGAGACTAAGTCCATCTCGCCAGCCTGGCGCTTTCATAGCACCAGCTCTAGTTGTCGGGAGTGTAATCTACGATCAAGGGATGCCTGTAGAAGTAGCGAGTATCGTCGATATCCGTTTTCTGAATCTGAGGAGGAAACTTGTAATGCATGACGGATTCGGGATTCTTGGTGCCTATGACGACGGCGCCTCCCTCGAAGGTCTGGGGGTCCATAGCGAACTCATGCCTAAGCCCCAAGACGTGGCCCAGCTCGTGCAGAAAGACATTCTTCATGATGGCGTAGTTGGTGAAGGTGCCGCGCGGGGACGTCTGCTCCGTCTTGTCAAAGGCGCTCTCGTACACGAACAGGGTTTCGAGAGGCAAGGCGCCCGGGAAGAAGGCGCTGGCCAGCACTGTGTCCTTGGGTCCGCCATAAGCGAGTACGAAGGCGGCGTCTTCGAGATTCGGCACCCATTTGAAGGTTACCCCTACTTTGGCGGCGTTCCACTCGTCGGCGGCCTGGATGAGCGCTTTGGCGGCGTAGACGGCGTCGCCGGGCGCGGGAAATCCCTCGCTGTAGGTTGCGAAGTTGATGACGGAGCCGAGCTTCCAGCGGGGAATGGTCTCAAAGAGACCGACCATAATGGCGGCCGGGGACGAGTGCGGCGCGTTGAGTTGCGTGACGCATGTATAGGTGGGCTCCTTGTCGGTTGGTGCCCCTGCTTTCTCTGGGAGCTTCTTATTGAGATCTGCTTCTGAGAGGGTTGTTGGGGCGTGGTTTCCGACATTTCCAATGACCTCGAGCTTTTCCTTGGTGGTGGGTAGGGTTTGGTCGGCCATGGTTGCTGGTAGTAGCAGCTGAGTTAAACTTGTAAAGGTGGTGAGTTTTGGTTGAGGTCTGGTTGGGGCGAATTCAAGGGTTGCAAGTGTGCCGCACCAGTTCGTTTGGCTGTTGGTATCCACAGTGGATAGATTGGTACTGAAAGAGCTCGAGATTGTTCGTATGGAGCAGTCCTTGATTGAGACGAGGTTGGATAACACTCTTCTTGACCTGTGCAAGATGGCCGGTATTTATACTGCTCTCGGTGAGCTCCCGTCAGCATCGATCCGGCTATTGCACGCCAGAACCACTCCGCTGCAGGCTAAAAAAGACAATGGGACAGTGCATTTCCGCACTCCCTCTATCATCCTCAGCTCCAGATAGGCATGCATGAGGTGGCTCTTTGTGACAAGAGGTCCAATCCAAGCAATTCGGCCGTCAAACCGCCTTGGCTGGGCGAATGCAGCACCTTTGATAGGGTTCAGGTAAGCGAATACTTCTACGTATTATCCGATAATTGAAAACGAGGGTGTGTAACTGTCGGTCTGGCCGCCAATATACAGGGCCTCTCGCTTCTGCGTGAGCATTCGATGCATCTTTTTCCTTTGTGCGCAGTCATTACAAGACAATAAACGACTTGGCAGCTCAGCCCCATTAATATAAAACTCGATGTGGTTCCGCTGAGCTTATTCTTTGAAAAGATGTTGTCTGGGCTGATTTCTGATTGGTTAAGAGTTCAGGCTCTGAATGGCTGTCGCTTATACAAATGTCGCCATATCGGCAGTGGAAGCAGAGCTGAGAGCTGACTTTCAGCCTTTCAGCCACACATAAAGGTTTTGACCTTCGCAAACCGGTGAGAGCCGTCCTGGCGTAAACAAAGAAATATGCTGGCCCTGATCCAACATGCCATAGTGCGAGGCGTAACGTAGGTAGGCAGAGCAATGGCACAGAATTGAGATAGCAGGTATGTATATTGATAGCAGGACAAATCCTTGCTGAGTTTAAGGGTCCGGAGGTGGTTACATATACTATACGGCACGTTACCGGCCCGTACACGGAGAAGTATCGGAGCGGTGGTTGCCCAGAATAACCGTGACACTGACTGACAAGTTATGTATCTCTTTTAGTAGCTCTAGCTGTAAAGCTTTTGTACCTAAGCGAGTCCTCATAGTGCGATAGCTAATGGCAATGCCATGCTGAAGCACACACCTGAAGGTTTGTGTCACTGTGGCTTATAAAAGGTGTGCCACCTCTTACACTCTCTACCTTTACTGTTAGACAAAGGTCGGGGGCTGAGGGGGTCTCGTGGGAACCACATGATTAACCATCCGCAAACCAATCCAAAGAGAGCAAGCAGTGTGAATAGTAGGTGGACGAATGCGCGTGTAGTTCGGCCGCGAGCTACGGGAAGACCGTTGACGGCTGATTCGCCAATCGGTGCAGCAGTTGGGTTGGATGGATGATGCAGATCCTGTCTCAAAAAGCAAAACCGATCGGATGCTGTGGGCTGGGACCTCAAACTTCTGGGCTAATTACAGCTCGGCCACATATTCTTTCTACGGGGGACGATAGTGAGATGAAGGGACAAAAATAAAATTTAGCCGAACCCCACCATCTCACACATGTAGAATATACAATACACATTATTTAATAGCGTACAACACTAATACGAGCTCTTAAAGATAACTAGTACGTAAAATAGTATTATTTATTTACCGTACGATTACTTATAGATAATTATAGGGCCTCGTAGGCAACTAGAGATTAATCTCGATTAGTTTAAAACTAAGCTTATATAACTATTTAAAGAAGGCCTTACGTACGATTAAATAGCTTAATATCTTCTTAAGGAGCAAGGAGTCAAGGTTAATATTCGTACGATTAAGCGACGCTTTTAATTATAGAGTATAATTCGTCGTATACCTTCTACTATTAAAGAACTTACAAAACTCTAAATTTAGGTTTTATTCTTTAAGGTTAGATTAAATAATAATAAGATCCTTATAGTTCTTTAAGCTAAGGGGATATATATTAAGAAATTAACTCTCGTACGACTTAGATTTAAGCTTAGTTTAAGAAGGAGAATTAATAGGAAGAAGGCGTAGTTAGAGACTAAAAGACGCGTATAAGAATTAGTTTCTTATAAGCTTAAGAAGGGTATAATTAATAAGTATAGACGAAGGTATCTATATACCTATTTTTAATAGTAGGGGTATATAATAGCTCGTAATTAGCTATTCTAGGTTTATCGTACGTTAAATTTAGAAGCTATTAAACGGTATAAACAAGATTTTTAGCGATATCGTAGCGAATATATTATTCTAGGGCCAAATTTTATTTAGTCTATTAATAGATACGCTAAATTAAAGCCGTATAGTATTAAAATATATACTTATATTAACGTATACTCTTAATATATTATCTAGGTATATATTAGGATATCTAGTTATATAGTAGTAAGCTATCTTTACTAATTTCTTAAGACGTTAGAAGCAATTAGAAAGTAGCTATAATTTATACGATTAAATTAAGGGATAGAGACTATTATATTAGAAGACGTATATTACTAGCTCTAGCGTACGTACGAGCCTAATCTTAAGTTTTAGTAGTACTATCTTTATAGTATAAGTACTACGAATTAACGGATTAAGTCTTAGTAGTTATAGCTTTTAAAAGGATTACTATTTCGCTAGTAGGTACGTATAATATACTACTATTAATTATACTACTAATTATTTTTAGAATTTCTTTAGTAGTCTTCGTACGTAAGGGTTATTTTTAAAGAATAATCTCGCCGACTAGATTAGCTTATTAGTAATTTATATTCTAGTACTTTAGATAGAGATTAGTAACTTTGTACGATTATAGAACTACTATAATATAAGAAAGTAGTATAATCGTCTAAACGTAGTTATTAAAAAGCCCTTTATACTATATAATTACCTTAGCAGCTATATTAAAGATTAGAGCGTTAAATTTAACCCTAATTAGCTTTATACAATAAAAGCTATAGTATAGAATTAGGATATAGATAGATATCTCCTACCTAAAACACTTAAATTCTACTTAAGCGTATTAGAATTAATTAGGTTTAACCCTTAGAATATAAATTATATAGAGCCTTTTCTTAAAGAGTATAAAACGTTACGTATAAGCGTAAGCTTTTATATTTAGAATTAGTTTACTTTAATTCTTTTAATTCTCGCCGCCCCTACTAGCTTATATAATTAGTAGGGCAATAGTATAGTTATACAAGAGGTTAATTTTAAGACAGATTTACTTAATAAGTTTATAGGGGACCTTAATTTAGCTTAGTTTACTCGCTTTAATATATAATAAATAGTTACCTATAAAGTTAATATTTTTATCCTTCGTATTTTCCCTCTTTTATACCTTCGTATAATAATAATAGATAGTAATTAGGTATATTAGTTTTATATAAAGACTAGCAATAATTATTTAAAATACCCTTCTTCGTACGTATATTATCTAATTTATAGTCTTCGGATTTAGCGTTTAGTAGTAATTATACTAAGGGATATAACTCTCGTACGAAAATAGTTATATATAATTAATCTACTCGATAATATACTACCGCTACTACTACTACTACTAAAGGTAATATTTATTCTAAAGGCGGCCGTACTAATCTATAGAGTAGTAGAATTAAATCGCTAGTAATTAATTATATAAACTAGCTAGCTTATAATTCGCCCGCCTGCCTATAAGTATATAATTACCCTTACTATTACTCTCGTATAAAATATACTTATTAAAGTTTATAATACCTTCTTACGGTTAAAGTTTAGCGAGTAGGTACCTATCCGTACGTAGTTTATTCTTTTTTTTATTTTATACTAAATAAATATAGACTATATATAATTCTAGCTCGCAAATATATCCTTTAAGAACTATAATAAATTTATTCGTAAATATATCCTTACTAAGCTCGTACGAGTTAATCTTACTAATTTATCTACTAATTTACTATACCTAGCTATTAATATTAGGAAATAAGGCGTTATATACCTCTTATTATCCTCGTAAGATTATTATATAGTAAAGGATTTACTTAATTACGGTATATTTAAGAAAGATAGCTTAGGAGTAATTAAAGTATTTCTTATATATAAGAATACTTAATTACCTAATTTATATAATAAAAAAGATATCCTCGCAGATAGCTCGCTAATTAAGCTAATTAAAAGAGAAAAAATAGTAAAAGTAATAAAAAAGAAAGCCGTTATAATTAAACCTAAATTACCTTAAACTTTAATATCTACGTATAAGTAAAAGCGAGTAATATCTTAGCTATTAGATATATAGAAATTACGTACGCTAGATCTTATTTCGCTATTTATAGCTTAAGAATTAGATAATTCGCTAGCTAAAGCTCCGTATAGTCTCCGCAGCTTAATTAGAGAGAAAAAGTAATTTAATACTATATAAAAGTATAGTTATTTAATATAGCTTGCTATCTTAGTAGATAAGGATATAAATATTTTATATTATCTCTTATTTTTAATATATTTAAGGGGAGGAGCAGTAAGATTTAAGCTCGTATAATACTCCTATTAGCTAAGGACTTAAATTTTTAAAATATAAATATTTAGAAAGCTCGTACAATATTTCTATTAGCTAAGAGCTTAAATTCTAAGAATATAAATATTTAGGTTTAAAATTTTTAGTATATAAATACTTAGAATATAAATAGTAGTAGTTTACTTAAGGAGTCTAATTCTATTACCTTTATAAAATAATTTCTTCTTCGTATAATAAAAAAAAAGTTAATTTCTAATACTATAATATCCTCTAATTCTAATATATCTATTATCCTCTTTAGCTGCCCCTCCTTAGGGCCCCGCCTAGTTATAACCTAGTATACTAGGCGCCTAAAAGTCTAAAGGCTCCTCTATAGCCTCTACTATAATATAAGTTTACTCCTATTACTATTTATATAATAACTAATCTAGTTTTTTAGGATAAATAGAAGGTAGCTAGCGAGCTACCCTCCTATAATATTACTACCTAGGAAGGGGTAGTTAGTAAGGCTTAGGTCCTTACTAGCCGCCCCTTATACGTAAATACGGTACTTATCTAGAGTAGGGGCTAGCTAAATTATATAGTAAGTATTATAATTTCTAATTATTGTATAAAACTAATAATATATAGCCCTATTCTACTTGCTAGGGCGGTACTAGCCCTTAGCTATTTACTTATTACGTTTCGTTGCCTAGTTTTTAGGGGGGCGCTTATAGGAATTGCAAGTAGCGAGACTATAGTACCCGCTGTAGGGGGTATACCCCTAGTATACAAGCAATTCTATACACCATCCGCCTAGGTAGATTTACCATCCAAGCCCCTGATATAGGGGGCGAGGAGTTTGTTAATGCCCAGGAGCATTAACAGTAGGTTGATTTGTTTCTAGTAGTAGGCTATACAATAGTGTTTTTTTAATAAAATATCATGTGGTTGGTGTTCAATTATTTTTGTCCCTTCATCTCACTATCGTCCCCCGTACTTTCCCGTCTCCGCTCTTTGTTTCCGTGCACCAGCTAAAAGCAAATGCTGTAGAGGGTATGTATCGAATTGGAATCTCAGCTGTCCATCTCGAAGCCTCATGATAACTCGCATGCAAAAAGTATGGGCGAGACCCAGAAAAAGAAGCCCCCAATATGCGATGTCAACAACCACTCGGGATGAAGGGTTCACATCATTAGATTTGAAACATGCGATCTGATCTAGAACTTGTGCTGTACACTGGGTGACACTGCTATCTATTTCCGCAGCATACACAGCTAGTTCTGGATAAGTACGGGAACGCCTAACTATGGCATAGAATGCGCAAGATTATCAGCCAGCCACAGCATATAATACACTGTCGTGCGTAGACTTCTTGCGGTTCAGCTGTGACTGAGCTGCGTGAGGGGGCATATGGTATGTCTCCCATGAGGGAAGATCCACGAGAAATGGAAAAGTGCTGTGGGGTAGTAGCCGCTCGCACTACATCATACTGGAGGCATCTTGAAATACGCGTAGCAATTGCTCTACAGCTCCCCACAGAATGAGGTAAGTGGTCTCCGGCGTCACCTCTTTGGCCATTTGTCCGAGGCGGGGAAGGTCTGGGTCATGGCTGAAGATGTGATCTTATGGTGGGCAGTGGCTGTGAGAGATAATGTATACCTGAGCTGGTTCGCAGTCCTTGCAAGCCCACTCTGTACGAGAGCTCATGGAATCTGCTGCTGGGCCCAGGGCTTCCGTCTTCGAGTCAACCTTCAGAACTAGTCTTGGTGGTAATTCCTCTGTTTACTATTCATGCGCGAAACTCGCCACTTCATATTCGTTAAAGGTTACTTCTAGTGCTATATCCGCTACACTACTAACTACCTCTCAGTGCATGGATGTGTGAGAAGTTTCAGCGTTGCAGAGTTGCGCGCCGTGATAGGTAAGTAGCTATCTTCGCGGCTTCGTGTTTTGGATATATATGTAGGCATCTGCGAGAAGACTCGCATTCGTTCGTGTTGTATCAATAAGCTTTGTGGTCTTTGCCATGGCGCTACTTGCAAGAAGTAAGCGCGACATAAAGAGAAAGGAGCACCCATACGAAAAAATTGCCAGGAAATACACTTCATTGAGATCAGTTCTCTAATAAATTGAGATTTAAGCCCACAATAGCAGCCATATAATCTTCCACTTCGCCATTCAAACCAGCTGGAACTTCCTTAATGTCACCCCTTGGTTCCTTAACCAAACCGTGTTTAGCCTTGGATCAATTGTGACGTGATCACCTGTTTCCTCATTCACAAATACTGATGCCCTTGGAATATTTGTGACTGGGTCAACATCGTGAAGTCGTCTCCATGGCATAGGCAGTGACCCTAACCTCGGATCCTCCGACTGGACCTCCCCTGTTTCTGAATTGGTAAATGTTTCATAGAAATACGAGTCCAATGACCAGCAAGCCTGCACAGTCCAAGGATAAGGGATTGGACCTAATAAGCATTCTGAATTAACAAGCCCGTGGATGCAGTGAAGACCAATAACTTGATACTTCTCTGATTCAAGGGGGCGGAGAAGCACAGGAAGACTGCAGCCCAGAATCACGCAGACTAGATCACCTAGCTTCTGTTAGAAGATTGCAGGGCATAAGGAATGAGTGCGTTCGTACCAGGTTGAGCTTCTGCGGGCGCTATACCAATGTACCCTTCGTTGGTTTTAAAGAAGGTGCGGCCCTTACACCTTTTCAGAGTAACTTCAACAAAGCTATCTTTCAGCAGAGCCTCTTTCCTAGCAGAGGGATTCGAGTGTCCGAATGTTACCAGAAATTTCTCTCTTGCATCTTCCATCTTGATCAACTGCGACATCTTCATGTATTCAAATGTTCTGTTCATCGCCAGAGTACTGATGTAGGCATCCAACATTGATTGACCATTTATATAAGATGCGTCTCCTAGGTTCTCTGGTGAACATTGGCATGCGCATACGACCGGCCACTAGCAAAGAACCCATCTAAGGTGTAGAGCACACTGATTTTCTCTGCAGACCAATCTGGCACCCAAGATGGCATTTCAAAATTTCTTCCAGTGATGCAGCAATGTGAGAGGAGCGAAAGGTTGTTGAAGGTATTGAGATGTGCGATAAAGGCATCTCGATACACTTCACCAACTGGCTGCTTGTAATCTACAGTGATTGCGGCAGCAAATTCCCTGGGTGCAATACTGAGTAGTGCATAGATTTTATCCCGAGGCTCAAAACACTTCCGTTCGTCGGTCCCATTTGTAAGCCTCCAGAGTGGATGGCCTAGTTGATAGAAGGCAAGCTGGTCTGCGAATGTAATCCGCTGTTTGAACTCTGGTGACATGATTTGTGACCCTACTCGTAGCCGAATCACAGCTCGACGGAATACGATCCAGGGAACCTTTTCATAACCGCATTGCACAATGGCGCTCTTGTCTGCAAGAACTATTTCCTGCCAGATCCAAAGACGCTCGAACCATGGACGCGCAAGCAAGTTGTGTATGGCCTGCCATGTTAACTCCTCGTACGGCAATTCCTGTCTTGCAAGACACCAATCCTTTTCAACCGCTTCCGGATGACGTAGACCGCGATTATCTTTGGTGATGACCATCTGCACCCCAAGGTAGGCCAGCGTGGAGCATGCTAGCGCACTGTCTTCTGAAGCCGGACCTAGCCAAACTACAACGGCGTGCGCTGCCTTGTATAAGTCTCCCATCCGTACAATCTGCTTGCTTTTTTCGTCCTCGTCCATCTGATTTATGCAATCAGCATCAATCCACATTGTTCGAGTCCGATCCGGATACCGCAAATGTCGCAGCGCGGTATCCAAATTCCGCCTAATCGTCATGGTACCTGTACACAAACGGTGGGGCTCGCTCTCTGACGAGTGTACAATCATGTCAGTGGTAGGATCGTTAGGAGACCCCCAAGTATAGGAGAGAGCTTCGAACATGGGATTGGGGTCCACTTCCTCATCCTTAGTTGGCTTTTGCGGATCGTAAAGCTCGCGAACGAATTCCGGGTCTGGATGGTCCCATGTCGTCCCGTTGCCGTTGTCGAATATGATGCGACCTTCACGAGTCTCGAACACCTGCCAGCCTTCTGGGACTGTTCTCTGGAGGTCGTCGACAGATATTGCTCGCGCAACCGAGTTTTTCCTCGCTTCGAATAACGGAGTTGACTGGAGAGTAACTTCAATTGTGCTGTTGAACTCACCAGGCTGAAGGATCAGGAGACGGATTTCTTGTTCGGGGTTTCGGAGGCGCGTGTATCTATATGGCGGCATGTTCGTCTTAGAGTGTTATTAGCAATATGTTGAATAATATTGGACCTGATTGGGGAAAGAGAATGGGGGAGCTGTGAATGATTGAAGGGAAGACTTCGCGCTGTGTCAGATAAGGCGGAAGCTCAGGGCGAAGTGCTGCGCTTCGCTTGGGTAGCCAGTCAATTGGATGACTGAAACGCTCATCTTCAGCCTTGCCCTCACCCACCAAGAATAAATCTACACTTAAGATCTTTGGGCTATGGTATACTAGCAGTTCGAATTCTTGGCTGGCAGGATATCAAGCTAAAACACATATGCCAATTCAAATTAATGCCAATTTTCGTCAACAAGTGGTGCATTCACGACTAATATTTCGAACCAGAATATCCGTAAGCAATAATTAATTGTCTCAACTCAAGTACTAGTCTGACAGGAATATCAAAATCCATGAAATAATCATTCAGAATCTAACCTACGGTATGAAATCAGTACACTTAGTCCAGAAACACCAGATTCTCAACCTCTAGTATGCGATAAAAAGAAGGGGAATCATGCATTAGAGAGTCCTTAAAGCAAGGCTTGGTACGCTATCTTTCTTGCAAGCTAAGGACTTGGTTGAACTACGATAGCTGAGAAGGGACTTGTTAGCATCAACATCTCCTACACACATATGCTTCGTCTTGCGCATATCACAGCTAGGCTATAAGTAATCAAGAGACAATAACAAAATATGAGGCAGAAACCTCAATTCCTGTCCCGGTGTTTTCTGCGCCAAGAAGATTACCCTGTACATTCCGGTATTGCATTTGCTAGCTTTCGTCGTTAGTGAAAACCTATCTATGCTCGCATTTAGCTCCATGACTACGAAGGAAGCTCTTTAGTCCCCCACGGATGGTCTTAGAGATAATCTCCCTAGACGTTATCTCACTACTGAGGGGCTGGGTTGCGTAGATATTTGCACGGATGCTTTGGGTACTGGCGATGTTAGTGTTAGATGTTATAATAGTTTATATCCTCATAATGGTGACTAAAGAAAGACGAGATGTAGGCGTAGACAACAAAGACAGTTACGAATGACGATAAGTCTAGGCTATCTGCAGAAGACGCTCTTTTCTACTTGTCCTCACTGCCTGTTGATCGTCCTCATATTGCCCTCACGCTTACCTGCATCGAGAATAACTCTCTTCGACACGTATATATTAAAGAGACGCCTCAGTTCGTAAATACGTCTCTCTCACTTTTATCTTCTTGTCTTAATGTCAGCCTGACCATATATTGACTGAGCAACCCGACTCCTACCTAGCCGCCAGGTTGCTTCGACTAGTCGCATCCTTGTATTCAATAACGGGCCGTGTGTATCACAACTACGCCAGTTCCGCTTCCCCTGGTATGATAAAAGATAACCACAGCCTCCTTTTGGTGCAAGATAGCGACCATATTTCAGAGATTTTGGGGGCGAGATACGTGGAAGCCTATTGGGGCTGAGGGCAACAAGGATGGCGGTTATACCTAGAAATTCATCCTGCCCTGGCAAAAATTGGCGAGAGCCTATGCTAATTGGGGTATTTTGTGGGATGATCGTGTCTTCAAACCAGTGTTCACGCGGGCAGGGCAGACATCTGACAACCAGGGGGAGCGAGTGTGTTTTATGTGTGTGCAGGGCAGCGATACGCAGGTGGAGTGGAGGAGTATCCTGTTGGCCTTAGGCGTCGGGCTGGCGGAAGGCTGTGCACGCATACAGAACGAGCATTCGGCCAGGGACGTAAAACTGCTTGCTCACCTTTTGTTTGAACAGCCCCTTGTGCTCCGTCATGTTTGGTTTATTAAACTAAACTCATCCCGCAAAGACTCAATCATTCGTCTTCTACCATCACCATGACCTCGCCCAACATCGACCTGTTCGAGCGCTTTCAGATCTGGAATCCTCTATTCCGCTACAATAGCTGCGTAGGCTATGCCCCGACTAGGCGCAAAAGATGCGGGTGGGAAATAGACAGTACAGGCGTGGCAAAGCAGCTGAAGAATATGAGCAACAAGCTTCCTCACGTAGAGCCCACCAGAGCAGAACTGATAAAAGTGGCTTCCGAAGCTCTATGCCACCACCACAAACGTCAAGCGAGCGACATTGCAACGAAGTGGAAGAGCCTCATTGATGATCTAGATCTGGAGGACCTTTGCGAACGAATGCGGAACGCTCGGATGGATGATCAGGGTTCCGGCCCACGATCTGGCGGAAGCCAACGCGCGAAAGAAGAGACAAAGAGGAAGCAGGAAGAGAAACAAGAGCAAGAGCAAGAGCGAGAGCGAGCTCGGCAAAAAGCGGAAAGGGAGCGACAAGAGGAAGAAAAGAAGAAGAGGGAGCAGCGTGCCCAGGAGGACGCACGCAAAGAGCGTGAGAGAGAGGCCCGTGAAGCCGAAGAGGAGAGGCGGTCATGGAGGCAAGCATGGAAACGATATGAGGAGGCTAAGAGGAAATTCAAAGGTTAGTGTTATTGTCTTCACTGCGCTCAATTTGTAGCCCTAACGTTTTCATCAGAGAAAAATGTCCGCAGTTCTTCTGGGATTCCATGGCCGGTTAGGTCAGGCCGGCCAACGGACGTGAATGAACAGAACGTCAAGGCATTCTATCGCAATGCTCTTCCTGGCGCAACTGCGGATGAGTTCTACAAAGCCATGCAGCAGGAATGCTTAATATGGCATCCAGACAAAGCCAAGCAGTTCATTGCGAGCCTCACCCTGACAGCTGCTGAGCTGGTTAGTATGGCAATCATTGCCCGCATGGTCATTGAACTGCACAAGGAGTATAAGGAGAGAAGGACATGTTGATGAAGAACTGTGACACATTCAAATGTTTCATGGTGTTTTCTTATTATTTTCCAATTTCCTAGGCTATCTAGAGGCGTTTGGGTGCAGGTCCTATTACTACCAAGGTGTATATTTTCCACCATGACTGGGATGTTATCATAAGCGAGGAGTGTACAATACTCAATGTACAATTTGAAGGCACATGATGTGTTCTTCGGAGCTAATAATTTTGGCAAAGAAGAGCGCCCCCGATACTTGCGACGGGACAGATTGAGGCTCAACTGAGAGCCCTAAGTGGTCAACATGCACATTTGTTTGCTCTCAAGTCGGGGCACGCCGGAAATCATGATACGAAGAAGGCTTGCATACATGTTTCAAGGGCGTGCGTGGCTGTGTTTACAAAACCAATACAAAACTGCACATGACGACACATCCTCGCTAACAATTCCCACAACGAGCGAGGCTTAGAAGCGCCATCATGCAGGTACTTCCGAGTGTTCCTGAGGAATACGAAAAAGAAACTATAGCCGCTGAGCTCACCGTAAAGAGGCCGCCAACAAAGCACGAGGACCAGTCGCCAACCTACTTTGGACGGCGAATCAGCTTCCCCTTGCCCACAGCCTCATCCTCAGATGTCAAACCCCTTTCTCAGTTGCAAACAACCTATGCTTCAAGTAGGAAAATCCTAGGACAACCGAAGGCAACCCCAGAAACACCACCATGGAAAACGACACTGATCAGCTACTGGAAGATGTGAAGGCCAACTCTTCTGGACCGCTGAGCTTAAAAATACTCGAAATCCAGCGGAAGGCAGAAATGGAGCAGCCAAAAACGGCAATGCGACTTTGCGTTGACGTTAATCTACGAGCTGGCGAAACTCCATACACTGCACCCACACCCATAGAACTGTGGCATAATCTTTGTGACGCATATATCGCTGTCTCATACCCTTGGAAGTTGTTCGATGAACAGACAACATATGGACGCTACAAATTCGTGCCAGAGCATCCACCTGGAATAGACATGCCACAGGATATCATCTTAGATCGTGTTCTTAATTTCAGGGCGTGCAATCCCAAATACTACCACATGCCTATTTGGATTGACAAACTTTGTATCAATCAGCATGCCGGCAATGAGAAAGAGATAGCCGTTCAATCAATGGATAGGGTGTACCAATATAGCCCCTGTACGCTTGGCCTGCTTTTCACGGAAATCGCTTCCGTCAACGACCTATCCCTCCTGGCACGTCTTCTAGACGGGGGTTGCGCCAAAGCAGAAGGAAACGAACTCACATTGACCGTAACTCGCACAGAAGGTGTCCAGGTCCTAGAACTGATTGAGAGGATTTTGCAGGACCGATGGTGGCATCGAGCATGGATCTTCCAAGAAGAGTTTCTTGCCTCTAGGAACATGATTCTGCTCCTTCCATGCTCTTTTGAGTATTGCCAAAGGTTCGAGAAACACGATTGCGCGAGCCGGTTTGGCGAAACGCGTGGCGAAATAGAAATCTGCGCTCTCAGCTTTCGGACCATGGTGACCACATTCTGCCTTGCTCTGAGCGCTTGTACTGGCTCATACATACAGGACCGCTGCCGAAATGTGCTGGAAATTGCTGGTAAATACAATGCGCGGTACAGGATAACGCATCCTGTCGCTGCTCCTTTCGCCATTCACGCCATGTCGCCTGCTATTTTTCACGACATCGGCTCTCGTGAGATAGGAACACCCGCCGATCTACTGGCCATCGCTGCAAACTGTTGTAGATATGTAGCCAGACTCAACACAGAGACTTTGAAGAACCTAGGCGAGAGTTTGAGCACCGCTATTTTGGCCCTTTACGTTATGAACGGCGAAATTTTGCGTCACGACCCTCCAGCGCAAGACGTCTTGAACAAGACAATCTTCAAGTGCCTACACAATGAAACATTGCGTGTGCATCCGCCGATACAGCGGAATGAGTTGATGTTCACGAGATACTGTCGTCTGCTTTCCGTGAAGCTGAGGAGAAAAGGGATAGTTACAAAGGGCAACATCCTACGCTTGACAACAAAAATACGTGTCGGTATCACGTCAAGCACTAAACGGGAGTATTGGGAGACCAGAAACGCCATAAATATTTACAGGCTCAACAGCACCGAAAGGGCGATTCTCTGGGCTCTGATACAGCACCTGGAAGCCGACAGTCACTTGGCGCTCGCCAAATTCCTGACCGACTTTGTCGAGTCGAGATCGAGGTCGAGCATTGATCGGTCACATGAATGGAGCTTACGACACATCCAGCTGATGATGGCCAAGTACATCTGCCGAAGGATTGTTGAAGGTCAAGACCTGTGGCTTGCTCGCGTGGACAGCGAAGAATGGAAACCCTATGTAGCCATCTTTGCACCCGAGACTGCGCTCGACGCCAGGTCACCTATATACGCTTTTGTCTCCTCTGGATATGACAGAGAACGCAAATACGATAGAACAAGCTTTGGAAGCGCAGACGGTGCCAATTCGAGTTTTGACAGCACAACATCCTCCGAAGGCACAACCACTAGCAAGCCCAACGCCAGAATCGCCCTTCTCAGGGTCTTGTTTGAGCCAAACGCGTTACAGATTATACCCCAGGAGTGGATGAACGGGCTTTGGATGTGCAATGAGCGGGACGCGATCAATCTAACGATTCCGTGGCCAACCTGGATGCAATGATGGCAACGAGGCGCCTGGCGATTCAGTAAAGATGTTGAAAATAATCCCCCAAGCGAGGATTGTAATGGCTTTTATGGAATGATATAGTAACTATTTTACTATGTTTTTCGGGGTGAAACAATAGTTCGGACATGGTTGGGTGACTGAGTAGAGTATGTAATATGAATAGATGGTCAATTAGAAGAAGCGGAATACGACGCCACTTCTCAATGAACGACGCAAACCAAGCGATGCTTGACGTAGATATGGGTAAAGCGGGATATCGTTGAAGTTTGCCTGTAATAGCTAGGATATTGTTTCCGACTTGCGTGCGAATATGAATGTGAAGATACTTAAAGAATTTTGGAAGAATTAAATTAATATCATAATTATGGTTCTTAGAACAGAATCAGACCTATTTCCAAATGATACCCAAGTCTGAAATGATTCACCTGCAACCTTCTACTCTATAAATGGAATGATTTGCACATGAAGCCTCCTGGTGCGATTTACTGCCCCGCTTGCTTCTCGCTCACCTATCCAAAACGTTACTTGAAAAAGCTACATGACTTAGTGTGGGATACAGATTGTATGAGACAGCACGAACGATAGGCTAGGAGTGACGGGGCTCCGATATTACGCCTTACTTATGAGTATCTCCTTCCTAACGGCTAGAATAAAACCAAACTTCCATCCAGTCAACGTAAAGATCACATTACCACGCAATCGTCATCTGAATCTTCGTCAGAAACTTGTTTTCTGGCCTTCTTTCCCTTTGCTCCCTGATTTCCGGTTGCCTTAACCTCACTATACCGATGGTACTTGTTATTTGTGCCCCCAAAGAGCCAGCCACAGCAACGGTCGTTTTCGCTCTGAACCCCAACATGCTTGTCCCCGTGAAGAGAATTCAGAGTATTTGATGTCTGTTCCCTGTAGTCGTGACTGTAATCTGTTGCAACGGCATCGTTCTGCGCCAGCGAAAGGTAGGTGTAGGAGCCCTGTTTCGTAGTGGACTGGGCCCGAAGCTTTGAATTGGGCCTTGAGTCGGTTGAAGGACGGTGCTGTGGCTCGTAGTTCATACTCGGGCGTGAGTAGGAGTGTTGGTTGGATACATATGGGGTATAGTGCGAAGGGGGGGATGGCTGATGTAAGATCATAGCTTGAGGATTGGGTATTGTTGAGTAGGGTTGGCCTAGCTTGTGCTGAGGAGGGCTGCTTGGTAGTGTGGGTGATCGAGAAGCATTCGTAGTGACAAGGGCAGTTGTTGTGCCTGGTTCCTGGCCTGGAGTAGATTTTTTGGTCTTGTGATGATTCTTCTTTCGCTCGTGAGAACCATCAGAGGCTTTGAGTTGAGCTTTTTTGTCACGCTTGAGTGTTTTGCGTTCTGGATGCTCGCATAAATCATCCTGGGTGGGTTTAACTAGCGTTTCAGTGCGAGGAGCTAGTAAAGCTGGCGGGTTTCCAGTGGAATCAGAAAATGCCAATGGAAAGTTTCTTGTCTGGGAGGTATCTCCCATTTTTCCGGGGGCTGATTGGTGATCCACTGGCTTGCTCCGTACAGATAGGGAATCCGGCAAGACGCAACCATTCTCTGAGTGGAAGGCGCTCTGAGGATAGGTTTCGTTCAGATGAGAAAGTGTGGCGAGAGAGAGACCACTACTGATAACAGACTCTTGACCCATGTGGGCGCTGTCACCTACTGCATTTCGCTTTTCCTCTCTCGCTTCCTTCCTTGCCTTTTTCTCCGCTTTCCTCTTTGCTCTCTCTTCTGGCGATTCCTCCCCTTTTGCTGCCTTCTTAGCCTGTCTCGCCTTTCTCCTCTGTTCTTTGTCTTCTTTCTTGTCCTTCTTCTCCTTCTGCTCCTTTGATGTCACAAATGGTGGCGTTTCAGGTTGCATAGGAACCTGTTTGAATGGTTCGGCATTACCATCTTGGATTACGCCTCTAGACCTATCGACAGCCCTTGTTGCTGTTGGTTGGGTGACCGGAACATGGTGATTTACACGGAAGATATCACGATCTGCTTTTGAAAGACCGTTTCCATCATCGGCTGTGGTCGTAGGTGCAGGTGTACTTATATTGAGAGGTGTAGAGAGGGGTGGTGATAGCGTTGACGAACTGGCAATCTGGCGGAATGGAGGTGTTTGGACATTTCTAGGCGAAGAGTGCTGTTCGGAATGGATGGTTGTCGCTAGACTGGCTGTGCTCGGGTTTTTCAATCGCCGAAGATTCTGCACTGCATTTGGTATTTTGATTGGTGGGGTTGCGCCAACAGCTCCGTTTGATGGTGGATGGCTGTGAATAGAAGCGAAAGTAGGTGATGATTTACGTTGGTCCGTGAGATGAGAATGATTCATAGATGACGGGCGTTGAACTGGCTGTAGTTGGTGAACTGCAGGTGAAAGATATGGGGAGAATCGATGATCTTGCTCGGGGGATCGTTGCTGAGACATAATTACAACGTGGAAAGTTATGTGATTATGGGCCAAAGAATATGCTAAGAAGTTGAGAAAGGCGAATGGATTGGGCGGAGTAAAGTTGCACGGGAATTGAATGCTTGAAGATGAAAAATATGTCGATGTGGACAAGGTGCCTGTTGTGCTTCTGATACGGAACTTTGGCGCAAAGCCTCTCTAATCCGTAATGAAGAAGCCTGAAGCTAGCCCTTGATTATAGAAAGGGGTCATCCACGAGGCTGAGGATGCCTCAGATGCTTAATTTGGGCGAGGCTGTGGCAAGAGGGACCATCAAACTGTAAGCCCAAGTTGACCCCTGTCTTTATGGGGCGGAGTTGCCCGCGGTGCATACCGTATTTGGAGTGTATGTAACTGTAGTCATGTTGACCTCGAATTATTGGCTATCAAGATCGGATCAGCCCATATGGATAAGACATTGTGAATATCTCGGCTAGAGTTTGACTCTACTTGGAGCGAGAACCAAGGTGACAAGGTCAAAAGGCCGTCTCGGACATATCTGGTGGAAATTAGAGTGGGTAGCTGGACTCGAGCTATAAGTAAATTCGTCATAGAATGTCAAGTCCCTTGTGATATTCTTGAAGCGCGGGGTAAAACAGTGTGTTCACAAGGTCGAATAATTTCTATTCACATTTGAGCTATCTCCTGCAAACGAGATGCCCTACATTGAGGAGAAATTTGTTAACAAGACGTCAGACTCATTCAGGTCGGATTTTTCTGAGTCGGGCAGGGGAAAGCATAGAGTGGATCATCTTCAATCCCCACCCAAGCGAAGATCATGGGGCCAAAGTCCCTACGTAAGGCCGCTTCATGTGACAAGTATTGCCAATGCCATGTGGCTGCAGCCTTATGCAAAGATGTCCGGACTTTTCCCTTCAGCCTTGTCTTATTATCACACAACATGCGATTAATCAGCGGCGAGCCGGGCGTGCGAACATGAGAGTAGATAATCAAACGGTGTTTTATCTGCGTAAGCAAGGTCATACATGCATGCGGATTCACCGCAGAGCCGCATTGCTGACCACCATTTCCGTATAAAACCGTTCGATTTCCTTGGCATTTTGAAACCGGGAAATTTCACTAAGCAAGCCTTGATCCATCGCGGCTACGGGACCCTGGAGAGGGAATGAGGCTTAGTGAATGCTTGGGGTGTCTATGATGGGGGCTAAAACACAAATTACAGTCGCAAATCATCAAAACTGTTATAAATGCAACTTTCAACAAGAAATATATCTTAGATATTTCGAAATCAGCGACTGAATTTATCTCTAATCTATTATCATTATCTTTTTATTGCCCTCCTGGAGCTCATATAGACGGTTTACAAGTCTCTTCAAAAAGAAAACATGGGTTGCTTTGGAAAAAAGAGATCCGGTTACGCCAAGCCAGGGGCATCAGGAAAACATAAAAAAACTAAAAAGGGTATCCAGTATGCAAATCACAGACGCGTTTCTGGATGCTTTGCTGCATTGTCTTACATCCTCTCTATCGCGCTTGCTGGTAAGTCGCGTCGTTCTTTATCAGCTGGGAATCTTGATTCTTACTCTCAATTGTAGCAATCAGTTTGTCGGGCTGCTCCTACTCCAACAGTTTCTCAAAGGGTTTATATGTGGCTGAAATTCGAAGGAATGCATCTGAAGGCATGCCACAATTGCATCTCAGTGTTGGATATTTTGGTAAGTTTTGCACTGCGTTGCGCCGGGCTGGCAGAGTTGACATCAGCAGGTGGTTGCATAACCTTGCTTGACGGGACCCAGCCAGATGTTCAGGCCAGCAATTCATCTGATATTGGCGGCGAAACTCGATGCATCACGAACATGCACGCAGTCGATGAGGACGATCTTCTTGAAGAGTTGTCCGAAGAATTGAAGAATCCGGACAATCAATTCATTCAAAGCTTCCTTAACGACACACTACACCAGGCTCGTCATTTCCAGAAGGAAGTGTTCCATTTTGCAGTCCCGGTAACTCAACTGATCCTGTTTGTCGTGGGGGGCGCAATGCTTTTCACAGCAAGTACCAATGTGGTGCCTAAAAAGTCATATCGATACCTGCTTGTTCTGGCATTCCTATTCATTGTATTTGCAATGGGCCTGATGTTCACGACTGCGTTTGGATCACTCCAGGCGCTACATGGTTTGGTGAATGAGCAAGACTCCAAACTTCCGCCGTGGGCCATAAACAGCAAAAACGATTCTATTCACTTTGCTAACAGATTATATTTCATTCAAGTTGGACAGGCCTGCATGGTTATTTGCTTTGCTATTTTCATAGGTTTCATGTTTGCAGGGGGTCTCCGAGCAAAGCGTAAAGGAGTAGTGTAGATTGACGACTGAAAGAATGGAAATGAGGCGGATACTGGGGGGAACGGAAACCAGGTGCAATCAGAAGGACTCTGTGGCAAGGAATATGTGTGTTACGACCTTTCATTTTCTATTTCATTTGCTCCCAGCCATGTATCTCTCCATTGTTCGTCCACAATCTTATAATAGAAATGGTATGTCTCTTCTAAGCATTCATAGCATAGACCTGCAAAAGCTCATCTCTGTGTGTTTTTTATTGGAGCCAATTTTTCATTTTTCTTCCTTCAAATTCTGTCAAAAAGTTTCATTTGGCTTTTTCAATGTCACCTTGTTTACGCTCCTCGTCTGGATCTGTGTATCATTCTTTCATTTCTTTGGGAATAGAGACATTTGCCACGTTTATTAATAAAAGTACGATTTGTTTTATAAAACTAAATAAAAATAAAAATGAAAAGTAAAAAAAGGTCGACATTCAGAGGAAATAGCACAATCTTTCACAATTTTGAAAAAAAAAGAGATTTACGTGGTACCATTTTTCATCGGATGGTATTGTAGGTACCCTTCTATTTCCAGGCCCACTCATGAATCCGTCTCAAGGCTTGGAAAGTTTCCTTTCGAGCTGCTTGGGTTTGGCATGGCGACACTGCCAAGCGTACACCCACTCTTTCCCAACCTTGTATAGGAAGATTGTAATAAGTGTCACAAGTAGAAGAGATGTGATGGCCATAACGAACGCACTGGCTGTGCGATAAAGGCCCACCAGACCACGCCAGCGGGCATCATATTCCTCAACAGTGGCAGCCAGTTGCATTGCCCCTAGCAACACTGAAACAATGCCAAAGAGAAACAGCAGCGGCGGGTAAAAGCTCGCAAAGTACTCGCCATACTGTCGGTATGTTCGATGATAATACGGTTTGTGTAAGAGCAATCTGCTGTAGAGATTGAGCCTCGTAAGGCGAATTTCACCGAAACTATACCTCGGCGATACTTCCTCATCGCGAATGGCAAGTAGTTTCGAGCGCAGCCGCCGCCACAGGCCCCAGCTGACGAATTCGGGAATCAGTGAAAGAGAACTTGACTTGGCGATTCGAAAGTCTGATTCGTATTCGATTAAATAAGCATACGAGCGAAGGAGGCCCAGGGCACTGGACCGTAGCTGTGCAATGTTGCTTTCTGAATAGTTGTGGTTCGCATACATGTACTGCCAAAACTGCTGCGACAACAGGTATTTGGGAAGCGGTTTGATGTGTATACGGCCGTAAAACCAGACGAGATGCAATTTTGCCTCTTCTGTGACGATGATGTCTCGTCTCTTTACTTTTTGGCGGTGAAGAGGCGATATGTTTGCACTCCGTTGCTCTGTCATGAACCAAAGACGGTTAGAGAGACTGTCTAGGTCATTGCACTGTATGTCTTTCTGTAAAAACTCGGAGAGAACGAGCGAATCATTCATTGCCATGTCAGGGTAGCCTGGCAGGACGGTGCATGGTGTGTTATTGCTGGGATGCTGATCCGCCTCGGATACGGAAGGTAGTAACTGAAGAAATCCGTGGAATTCTCCGTAATGAGCGACCGACATGATCGTAAGAAGAAATTGCAGGCGAGGTTTCTAACAATATAATATAAAATTAGCCACGAGGGGGCCAGCATGGAGCAATTGATATATGCTAGCTGGTGGCACAGACAATTCACCTAGTCACAGCCTTGTGTATGTCATCCGCCTAGTCATTGCCTTGTGTATGACATGCATCCCTACAGCTGAATGCAGGGCTGATTCTGAATGCCCACTGCTCTGCATTCAGCAAAATGCACGTAAGAGCTTTTGGCGATGAGACGCACTGATCAACCCCTCGAAAGAGAAATCGGCTGCGAAAAGGTAACATGGTTGCATGCAGGTTGCTCGGTAATGACGTGCTGGCCAGTACCAATAACTTTCAGCACACCATCAGCTGATGGACTAAATGAGGCGGAGATCACATATCTCTTGCCTTGCTGCTTGGTTTGGGGTTGAATGGGGCTAGTTCCGCAAGGCTGAAACCTAGCCTTAGGCCGTGTAAAATAACAGAGGCAAGAGACAAACCTCTCTAAACACATGGATTGAGCACGAAGTAAATGACATTAAGCGGTTATAAAATATATATGAGGTTGGATGCAGCAGTAAAGTTTCGCGATGAATTTGATCCTTTCGAAGGGTAGCTTTTGTTGCTTGCATCTCGTCCACAGTCACAATCATGAGTAATTCAACTACTCCAAATGAACTACCTATTCCACGGAAGTCCGTGCGAAGATGTTTTCGCGTCCATGGCATACCTATGGAGTGGACGCTTGAGACGACTCACTCCAGGTTCGGTCAACAATTCTTGGATACCTCATTCACAGTAACTTCACTGTGCAGGCACTCTAGCGGCAAGGCAAAGACCGCCCTGCTCACATTCGAGCCGACTCTACCTCCCGGCTTGACCGAAAATGCAAAGATCTCAGTTGATGGTCACGATGTCATCTTCGAATCGTGTAATGGATTGACGACTTTATTTGATCCTCCTGACGGAGTCCCGGTCACAGCTGAGTATGTTTACTGCTTTACGCTTTCACTGATTGAACCAAATAGAATCTTTGCTGATGTTGAACAAGCATATTGTTTGTCCACGGTCTAGGCGGGCACTCCATTGGATCATGGACTACACCCAATGACTTCTGCTGGCCTCGAGATGCTTTGGGCAATGATTTGTGCAACGCCCGAATTATGACGTTTGGGTATGAAGCCAAGTTAAATCGTGATACATCTACATCGCGGCTCTCAGACTTTGGTATTGAGCTCTTGAACGAGCTGCTTAGAATAAGAAAAATGAATGAGGTATACTTCTGCGCAGTACTTTGCGAGGCGCACTTGGCTAACGCCTTGAACAGCACAGACAGCGGCCATTGTTTCTCATAGGTCACAGTTTTGGAGGAACAGTCATTTCTTGGGTAAGAAGCTCCGGTTGTTAGTTTTTCTTTTGCTAACCTGGTGGTAGGTTCTTCATGAATTGGTAACACGAAAAGAAAGACTGGGCTACCAGCCCACACTACGCGCCATTCGATGCGTCACCTTTTTTGGAAGCCCTATCATGGGCATGGACATACAATATCTGGAGCCGATTACAGAGGGTCGAAAATCCGCGTCAATGAAGAGAACCCTGGAGGACCTTCGACCAACTTCAGAGGTCTTGAATACACTACGAACGACGTTAGCCGACCTTCATCAAATTCAATTCATCACCTGCCTGGAGCAACAGCTTACTTCGGCCCAGGCAAGTATCTTATCGTGTATCGAGCTTCCAATCATCGCTAACGTCTATTAGAGATCAGATGGCAAGTTCACTGGGGAAAGCTACCATGCAGTTGATGCCATTTCAGCCCGATTGCATACCCCCACCGAAAAAGTCGTAACAATTGACGCTGATCATCGGGATATGATCAAGTTTGGACATAAACATGAGCGACACTATGAGCAAATACGTAATCATCTGAAGGAGGCTTTGGAGCTCTGCAGGTACGTTTTGACCAGTGTATAGGCAGATTGACCCATGTTCTAACAATCAAAACAAAGACGTTCTCTCAGCGGCCCATGTCTCAATCCAGATCAGCGCAAAGTTCTTCTGAATTCGCTTCAAATGTCTGGCCCAGGCGACAAGGGAGTAGACAATCGGCCAACAGACAAAGATGCCTGCGACTGGCTTTTCACAACTACAGAGTACCGCGAATGGATCTCCGGACCCGAAGGCCCTGATGCAAGAGCAAAGTTTCTGTGCATTGCGGGTCCCGAAGGAAGTGGGAAGTCGAGCTTAATTCATCGCGCCATGGAACACCACAAAGCACGCTTCCAAGGTCATTACACGGCTGCCTTCTTCTTCAACGTGAACGAAACTTATACTCTACGTACTATTACTCAAATGTGCCAGAGCCTGCTGTCACAGTTGCTTGAAAGCATGCCTCAGATTCCATCTGAGGTTATCCCTCCCGAAAGACTGTCTGCCCAATTTGTATGGCAGTCCTTTGCCCTTGAAGAACTGCTAGAGAGTGTTATTCCTCTGCTAGAGAAGCCACTATTCTGCTTTATCGATGCAAGTAGCTGTGCGATTCTAAACCTGCCAGACCTCATCCAATTTTTCGATCGGATTGCAGCAATTGCCGAGCACAAGTCAAAATTGAGGTTATGTTTGACATGGAGGAACGATATAGACCCTCCCAATTTTGCCGCCGCAACGGCTCACATCTCTCTGCAATATCAAAAAGGGCATAATCGAGATATCATCCGCTTCATTAGTCAGCGGCTTGCCATGGGTCAGACCAAGTTTTCTCAAAAATGTTGTGATCAACTTACGGAAAAGGCAGAGGGAAGCTTCTTGTGGGCAAAAATGGCGTTGGAAATCCTGGACCAAGACCGCTCTGAAATTCAAAACGCTGGAGGAATTATGGAAAGAGCCACCATATTGGAAAGAATTCAGAGCTTTCCTCCCGGCCTTCCCCAACTTTGCAGCTACATACTCAAGGAGGGCGATCGTCAGCAAGACACCAACTTCATCTTATTGCTCAGAGCGGTCAATCAATCACCGACACCACCCAAAGCCGAAGAAATGTACAGGCTTACAAGGTCAACTAAGGACTTTTTCCGGCGCCCTTCAAAGGAATTCGTTGTACAACACATTCTCACTCTTTCCAGAGGACTACTAGAAGCTACTGGACGAAACGTCAGCCGTGTGCAATTTATTCACAATTGCATACCAGAACTGCTGGACAGCCATGGGAATACAAACAATGCTATTTACAGGAGCGTTGAGACGTCTCCAGGCGAAGCTCACGAACGCATTAAGAATGGCTGTTTAGACATTTTGATGCGTCTCAATGACGGCACAACTGACTTGGACACGGCAATTGGCGCAATTGAGAATGTGATTTCCAGTGCCAATGAAGCTCAACGATTAGGAATTCCACAAGTCGATTTCCTGAACAGCTTTCCATTCAATGATTGGATTCAACTTACTAATGTTGCGTGTGAGCATCCCCAATACGCTCCGAACGCAAGCTTGATCTACGTTCTGGCTGATATGGACATGTCTGATCTCATTCTTGCCCATCCGGCGAGCGTCCAGACATATTTGCTCCCAGAACCAGACATGACAAGCACTCCGCTATTTGCAGCACTCTCTAAGATGAATATACGCACAATATCTGCCTTTCTGAATCTGGAGAGGGAACGCATGCAGCCAATACGCATTTTTTCTGATTCGCAAATATCACGAAAGAAGCATGAGAAGCTGTGCGCCCAGTACATCACAAAGCTTCAAGAAAGACAGAATTCCGAGGCTATCCAACATATCATCTCTCCAGGGAGCAGCAGATTTTTCAATCTCGACGCTGTGATCGATTTCATGAAGCGCCCAGGCAATGAGATGCTGCACCTTTTCCTGATCTTAGCAGGGCGAGTAGAAGCAGATTGTCAGACTTTCGACAGCATCAATAATGTGGTTCAATCCCAGAGGTCGCCGATGACTGAACCTTTAAGCTCACAAAATGGCTTACAAACGCTCAGTAAAGAACTGAGAGAGGTACCACTTGTTCAACCGATGTCTCACGCCCAACCATGTGGTGCGGCAATGGAGTACTACGATTCATTCATAACCCACCCTAATGCGTATGGACAACCAATGAAATCTGAGATGCAAGCTGTTACACCAGATATATCAAGGCCTAGCAATGAGGTGGCTACGGGCGGTCATGGTCTTCGAAACAACAAGCCCGCGAAGAGTTCAAGTAAGCACGGTGCAAAAGAAAGTGGTGCAGTAGTGGGCAGCTATGGGGCAACTTCAAGCAGCAGGAAGCCCCGGAAAACGTCTACGGTACAAAAGAGGAAGATCGACAAGACGAAATCTGCTGCAAATCACGAAAGCTCGGACGAAGATGAACTGTCAAACGCGAAGGCAATGCTCCCGAAGCCTAGGACGCATCGCATCAAGCCGCGCACCAAACCGGACACTCAACATAAAAATCCAGCCGCTGCGGCTAAAAGAAACAGCAAAAACTCGACCAAAGATTCAACAGCACACACGGGACACAGTGGCGGACAGAAGAAAGGTGCTCATGTGAAGGGTGGTGGGCATCAGCCTTCAAAGTCAAATGGGCACCAAAGCGACAAAACTCGCGGAAATGAGCATCACAGCAACACAAGCCACATCAATATGAGAACATTTTCAGCCACAGAGAAAACATCCAAATCGTCAGTTGGCTACGCGCATAAGTCCTGGGGCTTGAATATTTTGAGTGGACATGTTCAAGAACCGAGTTCAGACAGCTCAAGCTCATCTGATTCATCTTCTGGTTCCTCCTCTTCTGAATCTGAATCAAGCGAAGAGCAAGAAACCTTGAGCCCGATCCCACCCACGCCACAGAGTTGGAATCGTCAGTCCCTAAGTCTACCAGGTCCGAGCACTAAGAGCACCAGCAGCAGGTATCACAGTTCCTCCAGTAGCTCCAGCCAGAGCTCTGATAGTTCTAGCACGAGTGACGACGACGGCAGTAGTGATAGCACTAGTGATGGTGACTCCGCTCCAGAAATGCAAGATTTTGGTGATGAAGAAGACGACAGCCCAACTAATGGTGTTGCATCTCCTTACACGAGTGATACGGACTCAAGCTATGACCAAGGAGATGAGCAGTCGGAAGGACATGAAGAAAGTGATCATGAAAGTTCCGAGAGCGAAAAGAGTGAGTCTTCGCCATCCTCGGAGATTACATCAGAGAGTGATGATAATTTGAGTGAGGAGAGTGAGAGTGACTAGGGGTCATATGGGCGTGTAATGTATGAAAGAAGAATAGCTCCTGAATTTGGCATTTCCTTGACTAGACTCTTAATATTATTTTCCTAAGAAATCCGAATGGAGTTGCGTCAATGTTCCAAGTAATGTTGAAGAATTGCTCACCGGTACTCTGTAGAATTCCAGTTTACGTTAAATAGTAGTCTATAGTTATTGCTTTAGTATTAATCCAAAACTTTATCCGTAATAGATGTAAGCTGAGATAAGAAAATAATTAATTATTATATCTCGCTATTTACGCATAAACCTGGTAATACTATAAAATCCAAGCTGTGAACCTTTATATAATGTTCGAAGATTGGAAATTTGGAAATCTAACCAACACCAACCAAAAAAAAAGTTGCACCAGTGGTTTCAAATATCATTAATGTAACATTTGTGTTTATCCTGGAAATTACATCAAAGAATAAGGTAACATGTTGAACCCCGAATAAGGCCATCTCGGGAGCAGAGATGGCAACAAGCAGGTGAGTCAAGCTAGGGGGGTGCCTCCGACAAGGTAGTCTGGCTTGAGTTGCTAATTCGACAAATTACTACCTAAAACTTGAGTTATATTTTAGCAGGTTGTGAAAATATATATATAATTCTATTATTAGAGAACAGGGAAAATAGTATGTAAGACACAGGGCATTATAAGGAGATGAATTTTTATTGATTTTTTTATACGTCTTCCACTTTGGTTACGGCTAAGATACTTAGGTCTTTTTAACAATATTATTATTTACCCTAGTTTATCTGTTCTAAAAGTATAATTATCTATCTTAGCTTACTTACTCATTACGGAAACAATGACATACACCTCCAACCACAAACTGGGGACGTATGGCAACCCGCAAGAACCCGGCAAGGCATAGGCTGCACTGGGCATAATTACCGGTACTTAAGGAAACTGTTCAGAGTAAACTTGAGGACTGGTGTAAGAGATAATAGTCTGTGATGGTCCCTTTTGCTTATCCGGAAGTTGTACGTCACCCTCAGGTTAACCAACCCTGAGAAATCCTGACAGCATGCCATTTCAACAGTGCTGATGGGAACAGGAGTACAGAGTCTCGCAAAGGCGAATAGGAGCAAAGTACGAAAGAAGACTTTCCGTACTCAGGCCTGGTGATGAATTGAAATGGAAGAGCTCGCAAAAGGATATCATAGAGTAAGTTCAGCGGAAATATCAACACTTTAGCAATAACTAGGTTTAAAGGAAGACCATGATATTCATAACGACGTAACATGTAACGCTTCTGGATTGGATACAAAATCTTACAAACCTCTATAAATACCCCTGATTCTATGAAAGAAGAATTGCGTAGAAGAGGTATCTCAAAGTTAGATTTATAAAGAACCCTGAATTGTTTGTGTAAACCACATGAGAACAATTCTGGTTCAAACTTTGTGCGTTGTTGATTGCATAGAGCTAAATTAGAGTTAGTGCAAGCCCTAGTACACTGTTGAACGGTACTTACCCTGACGTATTACGCCGTATCATACTGTTCCGACCATTGAAATTCCTTGACCTCCGACTTCCCCTTCTCCTCGCCTTTGTTCGCGACCCGTAATTATGTGCCCGCCTCCGATGTTTAGTAAGGCTCCTCCGTCTATCCTGCCCGGTAAATACCTTCGCACAATGCTGGCATTTCATCGAAGGATAAGCTGCATTCAAAACTGTAGTGCGGCCTGATCCGGAAACTTTGCCTCCATGGAAATAGTGAGGTTTATGGCGCAAGGCGTGACGCATCTGCTCAAGTTGGCCTACTGATTCTAGGAAGCAGGTATCTTGGAAGGACGTTGATCTGATCAGGCTAGGGAATGGGCCATTTCCTCTTACTGGAAATTTTACGGCGGCAGTGGGTGAATTTGTGGGATCAGGAGATTTATCGGAGCCTGCATGACCAGGGGTACTGTGCAGAGCAACTTTCAAGCCCCGTCGTAAACTCCGACTATTTGTTCCCCGGTAGACATCACTCCCATCTGGATTCCATAAGATAGGTCTTTCCTTGGAAGCATAGAAGAGTGACACTTGATTTGGGTGAAGGTCTGTACTCTTGAGCGGATCCTTAACGATAAGAAGTACCTCAGAAGTAAAAGGCATGGATATTGAACGTTGGATCTAATCTGGAAAAAGATCGTGATATCTCCTCAAAGAGGTTTTTGTGTAGGGCAAGGAGATTGATCGTTTGACCAGATTAGTAGTAACTCCTATGGCATTCTTTGAGCATTCCAGTCCCTGGTCTTGATCAGTCAACCGTTCTCCGCCAGAAGACGCTCCTTGCTCGGATCGATTCGTTGGAGCTGGGTAGATACTCTCGGCACAGAAATTGGTGGAGACAATACTCCAACACTCTGCTTCCTCGAAGTCCTCATCTTCTGTATTATCAGGAACATCAGTCACATCTTGAATGCGAGATAGTTGGGATATGTCAGGATTCCTGAAAAAATGATCGCTACAGGTAGATACATTTTCCAACTCTCTCTCCCTTGACCTCTGATGCATATTAGCTCCATGATGTCGCCTCATTTTATGTCTCCGCAGAGGATTCACTTGATTGTAACCTGCATCGCAAGCTCCATAAACACGCATACCGGTCCACTCGGCAGCTAGATTATGCGCTTCATTGAAGTATTCTGGGTTTTGGGACGGGATATGGTGTTGCAGGTTTTCTCTTCGAAACAATCGTGAGAAATTCTCTTCGCAGAATTCAGTATGAGTTGGAGCAGTGGAAGGTTCCTGATCTGGGCCAAATGTGTGCCCTGGAGTGATTGTAAAGACCTCGCTTACATCTCTTGATTGAGAAATATCCGAGAAACGTGGGCAGGCGCGAGGGCGGATGATAGTCGTCGCGGGTAATAGACCCGACGGCGAAGGCCTACTTCTTGCAGCTGATCGAAGCAATGAAGTGAGAGGCCTTGACGTAGGCACTCTTTTCGTGCTTCTTTTCCTTGCTCTCGCCTGGGGTCTCGCTTCTTCAAGACTATTCCTCCTCCTCATGTGCTTCCTATATGCGTCTGCTCGTGTATGTACCCTTTGGCGTAGATTGTAAGTGTGCCCAATGGATGATACGGGGATAGGTGTAGGGAACGATTCCATGTGTCTCGGAAATTTTGTTGCCTTGTATCGTCTTGAAAACATTCTCCCGCCCTCGTGCGTAGTGTGTGGCCCAGAAACATCTGAACGTGTTGCTTTAACATGTGCGGATGACTTCACTCTCTCCCATACAGACGGTAGTATGACGGAAGAGGCTAGATTGTCTTCGCTCGATACCATGATCCCACGCCGAGAAGACGGCCTGACCACGTCGTAAGAGTTGGGGGAGTACGGGAAGTATTATGAGATTGGCGGTAGCAGTGATGCCGTGCAAGAGGGAGTTAGATACAAAGAGCACATTTGATATGACTCTGGGAACCATGGGCCGCTGCGGAGCTGAGGGCTGTGATCTGGTATGTCGATTGGGCTGAAGGGCACCTGAGAAGATTGAGCCAAGTTCGACGATTGTGGCTGTTCGCTTCGTTGCGATGTACAAGCAGTAGTCAAGTCAAGACAAGGTGTCAAAAGTGGGCGGGCCTCGTAGGAGAATGAATCAGGCCAAAGATTGGTGTGACTCGAGAGGCTAGAGGGAGGAAATCCGACAGCAGAAGAGGCAACAAAAGGAGCTGAGGAAGAACGAGGCCATGACTCCGTAGTATTGGGGATCACTTCCGTGTTAGCAAGCTCGAAGTTAACTTTTCCTGGTAACTTGGACTCCAGCTGCTGTGCTGGCAACTCGTACAATTGTGGAATTTGCTTGGTGGCATCACATGTCGTCGGAGTAGGGTCAATGACTGGAGGCAACATTCGTCTGAAGGGTCTGCCAGTATGGGACTTTCGTCTATCAGGTGGAGGCGGATTCGAACCTTCGGGTGGGCGCGGAAGTGAGTCAGCAAGGGAAGACCAATGTGGGGAAGAGGGTTGCTGTGCGCTCGAGTTCCCAGTCATGGCTGGTGTTGGTTTGGTCGAAGACATTTCAAGACGCCAACTCCGCACCCTGTTGTACTCGATGCACACACGCATGGCGTGGGAACGACTTAAGCTGGTCTGCTAGCCAGCAGAAGCTGGAAATTGTAATAGAGGTTAGGTTGCAAGGCAGGATTAAAACCAGCCTTTAATATTTTACGAGTCTCTCACCCTGGTTGGTGGCCTCCAATGGTCGCGTTGTTCCAAGACACAGCTGACTTCCGGTCAGGCCGCTCAGCCTCTCATGTCGTACAGGTTGCTTGAGGGCCCTCTCATATATTCTACGACATTTTTACTACGCTTTGGCATGAAAGTACCTAAAATGGACTTCTGCCATTCGTGCAGACAACTCGACATTTCTCTTTTCAGTTTCATTTCCCAACCAGGACTGACGATAACCCTCATCTAAAAGACCCAATCTATTTCTTGGGCACCCTCGAACAAATCAGCACCCGCATCAAGGAATGCCATCTTTGCCGACTGATGTTTGCTGGCTTCCGGGGCGGCCCATTGAAAAATATCACTAGTTTATCGGATCTTCATCAAATCGTGATATGTGGAACTTGGATAAATGCTCTCGGGCCCAGCAGAGAACAGCGTCGGAAGAGCTCAGCTTTGTCAATTCTTATCTGGCCAGAATCGCCACGTATACCACAAGGAACATACAAGCTTGTGATTCGTCCAGTAGCTCAACTGCTCCCTGATCAGCCACATTTCGGTCGGCTTTCGATAGTGAAGTCGGACTTTTTGGACTTTGAGCTTATCAAACACTGGCTTAAACATTGCGAGAAAAACCATGAGAGTTGTCAGAGAAAGAACAATCACGTCTCGACCAAACCAACAGAAATATTTCTAGTGATTGATTTCAAAGAAGAGTGCATTGTTCGGGCGCCGGATTACTGTCAGTACATTGCACTGAGGTGCGTGTTTTGCTTTTCCCCAGTTTCAAACCTTCGCTAAGCATACCCTCCGGGCCACAGCTATGTCTGGGGAAACACTGTCCGGCTGACCTTATGTTGCCACAAAGTCGAAGAATTATCCCAAAAACACAGCTTGAGGAATGTTCAGCTAGCCCGGACTATACACGACGCAATGGAACTGGTCAAGAGACTAGGTGAACGATATATATGGGACGACGCTCTTTGCATCTTACAGGACTCAGATGCTATTCGAAAACAGTGTATCGAGGACATGGATAGAATATACAGCCGATTGCTGCTGACTATCGTCTCTGGAACGGCCACGAATCGCAACTCTCCCCTTCCGGGAGTAACGGAGGAGCTGACATGGCGCCAGTGGGACTCACAGGTCTCACTGTATCTCGATCTTTCGCTTCATTTTGACTTCAAAGACTTTCTGGAAAACTCAACATACAATCAACGGGCGTGGACATTCCAAGAGTATCAGCTGGCAAGCCGTCTGCTAATTTTTGCATCGAATGGGCAAGTGTATCACTCATGTAAAGAAGCGGTATATTCTGAAGAGGTCATTCCCGGAAGGACGCTGGAAACGGATGCGGCCATGCAAGAAGGAGCAGACCTAATTAAATTGCGCCCGGATGCTGGTTATCCTTTGAGCACCTATCGTCGAGGAGTCCAGGCATTCTCTTCCCGCAGTTTGACGCACGACCGCGATGTTTTGAATGCATTCAGAGGCATACTGAGACATATTTGTCCCGGACAGATACTGGAAGGATTACCAGTCTCTATTTTTGACCTGGGGTTATTGTGGCAGCCGAAGGAGTGTCTTAAACGTCGAACGGGATTTTCAAGCTGGTTATGGGCTGGTTGGGTTGGCAGAGTCCACTGGTTCCACGATGCGTTTCCCGACACTTCAAATGAAAGCACTGAGGCTCAAAACGTAGAGAAATGGTTGAAGGAGAAATGCTGGATTGTCTGGTACAACTCCTTTGGGACCAATACCAAATCAACGGCATACCTCACAGAAGGTCCACCATGGCTGCGAGGATCCTCTCCCAGCCCAACAGATCACAGTATGCGATTTGGAGTGCAGCCAAGTAACTTCGAACCAACCATAAATATGCTCCCTCGTCGTCTTGACAGGCTCGAGCCCCAGCGAAAACATATTCGCTACCTGCAGTTCTGGGCAATCTCCGTGTACTTCGAAATCGAGCTCAATACAGCTGCAGTGCTCAGCTTCAACAGCTTCGACCCACAAAGCACAGGCAATGGCTTACGCCTCTTTCAACTCCTTGATGCAAACGGGAAAAGTTGCGGATGGGTCTTGCTAGACGAAGGGTGGACCGAAAGGGTTGCTAGACAGCGAGTCTCACTGCGGGAGTTCATTTTGTTATCCGAAGCAGATCGTTTCACTGCAGAGGGATCGCCATATCTTGCTCACTCGCCCAATATAAGCGAGTCGATAAACGCTTTTCAAGAGCACAATGCGATGATGATAACTTGGACAGGAGGCATAGCGGAGCGAGCAGGGTTGGGTAGAATTGCTGTAAGTGCAATGTGAACACCTGTAGAAGAGGAATGAAGTGGAAAGAAATCCTTTTAGGGTGATTGTTTATGCTTGATTGAGAATTCGTAGCTGTGTACACAAAGTAATACATGACAAGCGGGGCTTATACATAGTGTCACGCAAGTTCTTCTGGGAATTTGTGACAATAAAGAAACAGCAGCCACAAGACTTACTCTTGTAAAGCCCGCCTGCGAATGTCTGGGACTGTGGCGCTGCCTAAGACTTGACTACCCATCTACTCCTACCTGTTCTCCGTGCTAGAGTAGCATTTCGAGAAGTTCATAAGCCTAACTTGTGATCGCCGAAAAACAAGTGGCGGATTTCCTCATAAACGACGTTGGTTTGGCTTAGATGCCTCCATATCTGGGGGGTTTTGCCTCCGAAAATGGAGGCTTCTAAGCCAGCAATTTCTTGGCACCGGAAAATCTAAGATCCGCAGTCAGTCCATGTTCATGTAAGGGGTACGTAGGTAGGCAGAGCAATGGCACGAAGATAGAATAGATTAGTGTATTGGAGTGTCTGTATATATATGACGACAAGGACAAGACGAATCCTTAGTGGGGTAAGGATTCGGGGAGTGAAGTATACATACTCCTCGGCACGTGACCGGGAAGGCCTCGGAGAGGACTCGGCCCATAGACGGTACTTGGATATGACCGTGACAATAATATCAGCTAAGCTAGCTGAAGGGCATTTTTCAAGTTAGAGTCGATACTCTAATCTGCAAACGAGAGGCATTTATAAGAGAGGCGTTTATATAAACCTATAGTTTGTGTAAACCTACTGTTTGTGTGAGCCTACTATTTGTGTAAGCCTATCGTTCGTGTAAACCTATCGTTCGTGTAAACCTATCGTTCGTGTAAACCTATCGTTCGTGTAAACCTATCGTTCGTGTAAACCTATCGTTCGTGTAAACCTATCGTTCGTGTAAACCTATTGTTCGCGTAAGCCCATTGTTTATGCAAACCCACTGTTTATGTAAGCGTTCGTGAAAACTATGCTAGTGTGACCAGCAGAAGACCTCTTTTTTCTCATGCTAGTTACACTAACTCGAATAAGATGTATACCTTTACTGCTTACGCATTACTGTTTATACCAGCCGTGGTGGTTTCTATCAGCCACGGTGGTTTCTATCAGCCACGGTGGTTTCTATCAGCCACGGTGGTTTCTATCAGCCACGGTAAGTTTGTCTAACCCTGAACCCCAAGCCGCGTATGGAGTAGTCCCAGCTCACTTATGAAAAAGTTATCTCATATAGCACTACTCTATTACATAATCAATTACTCTCTTTTCAGCCTCTCAGCGCATTATTTTATCACGTTAAACAGAAAGCGCGTGAACTACACTTTTGAGGGTTCTTACCTGTAGCAACAGTAGCAGCACAATGATCCGCCATGGCAGTCACCGCCCAGCCAGGCGGTACAGAAGTCTCTCCATCTGAGTCATCATCATCGGCCTAGGCGTCACGATGTAGCTAGCGCTGCTTAAGATTACGGTGCTAATAACAGTAGCGTCCGTAGCCTCAGCAAGGTACCCTCGAGGGAGCACCGGATCTAGCTCACCAACGCCTTTCGATCAGCGGGACGACTTGGTCATTAGTGTATGTGGCCAGTTTCTTCCTCTTTGGCTGGTCCGGCTTACTAACCTTTTCCAGGAAAGATCGCTTACTATACATATGTACAGATAAAGAAGTATGGTAGATCCTGGGCAACGATGTATTCTCCATCTGTTCTGTCATTGTGAAGATCGTCGTTGCAATTCGTTGGTTAAGCTGACAATCCAAAAAGCTTGGCTTAATACGGAAGCTCGCTATGTCAAAGACACGCGAAGGATTTGGAGGCGTTCGTATCACAACCCTTGTATTTAATTTAAAAGAGGCGCGGTGCCAGGCATATCTACGTACGTCACTCTCCACTCTCGCATCCTGACTTTGAGTTGTCAATCAGATCGATCAGAGGCGCCATGCTGTCTGGGAGCCTCCAGCGTCTGCGGGGCGTTTTGCTCGGTGCCTGTATTTTGACCGCAGCTACGGTCAATGGTTTCACACTCCCACCACCAACTGGTCCGTATTTTGTAGGATTGAAGCCGTATGTGTTGGAGCACATTACGCCCATTGATCCAGTCGCGCCCAATGGCACGGGAACATCGGTCTTGGTCAACTTCTATTTTCCTACTCTCCAACAAGCCCCATTGGGAAGATACGTTGCGCATGGGCTTGCAGAGTACTACGAGACATACTTCAAGCTCCCAAAGGATACTTTATACAACATCACCGCATCTGTCAGCCACAATGCAGACCCGCTCCCTAGCGAAACCGAATGCGACGTCAAACTGCCCACACTGGTCTTCGGACCACCCTTCGCGGGGCCGCCGTCGCAAGTGTTCACAGCCCTGTTTTCCGACCTGGTCAGCCACGGCTACACCATCATCACAATCGACCATCCCTACGAACAGCCATTCCTCGAATACCCGGATGGCACACAGATCCCCGGCCTCCCAGTCGACGTCGATTTCAGCGTGGCTGACCTTTTAAAAGTAAACGACTACCGCATCACGGACGCGCTCGCGGTCCTGGACGCCCTTCCTACCATAACTAAGGAGCTTGAGCTTCCAGGAATCAACCAAACGCACTTTGTAACCTTTGGACACTCGGTCGGGGGTAGCTGGGCATTGAACCAGATCCTCGCCGAGAAACACCGCTCGACAAAGCGTCAGTACCTCGGCGCCCTGGACATAGACGGAACCATCTGGGACCCAGCCAATTCGTCCTCCGAAGCCCTAGGCATACCATCTTTGCTCTTCGCATCCTCCCACAACAACGACGACCCAACCTGGGCCACCTTCCCGCCCAAGCAACAACCCAACTGGACCAAAACCATCAGAGTTCTTGGCAACACGAACCACACCGATTTCTCGGACCTCATATTGTGGAAGCAATGGACGGGGGTTACTGGTGGTGGGGAAGGGACGATTGCTGCGGCGAGGATGGTAAATGTGACGAGAACGTTTGTGGGTGATTTTTTTAAGTATGTGGAGGGTAGGGGAGAGGGGGAGGGTGTTTTGAGTGGGAGTGAGGAGGTGGGAAGGTTGTGGCCGGAGGTTGTGTTTGATTATAATGGGACTGGCATGTAGATAGGGTGGGATTCTGTAGTACGTATATAAGAAGTGAAGAGGTTGTTATGTTTATTGTCTAGGAGCATATTGATTGATATCATTGGCATGATTTGAATTGGAGAAATCAGTCATCAGTGAACTTGGACATGGGGTGATTTAATCAAACTGCCCTTGCTTTACCCAAAACATCCACGTTATGGCTGAAGAGCCAATTTCTACTTCACTTACGTCGCTACTGGTTTAGTGAAGCTTCCTTAATCTATATGGTGGTACTACGGATACTGAGCAAAGCGTTCTCCACAAAAATCCCTTGGACAATTTACACTAGAAATCCTGCGGGAGAGAAGGTATGTAATTGAATTAGCTTTATAATGGCAAACCATTCTTTCGCCATTTGACCCTCTGGCTAATCTTGAACTATAAGCCGCCCAAGAAATTTAAAGCATCGTCTCTTATCTGCCGTATTTTGGGCATTTATTGTACGATCTATGCAGAAGTGCCATGGTATACATGACCCTCCACTTATCATCGGGGTCTCATTTTAACACCAAGCATATGTTCTACCAGACCATTGATTCCAAAAGTTAGATTTCTTAGCATTGCTGGTACCTGAGCTGAGCTACTTCCGTTCACGCTTTGACTACACAGTTATGATTTGGGATACGCATCATGCCAACGATCAAGAGACGCAGTGCTGCGTGTGTAACTGTCTCGAGCCTAAAAACCTTAGGTTCTCCTTGCATCGATTCGTCTAGCTGTCAAGGTAGCACTCGTATGTCCCCGCACCAGCTATGTGCGGCCTGCCCTGCGCCTCCATTTCCCTCCCTAACCCAACTATAACTTAGCCAGCCAGCGTTATTTGTATGATCTGGCCTTTACTTCTGCCTTCTACGTACTATGGCGACCAGGTCTAGGCATGGACGAGGTAGAGAGCTGGTGCAAGCTCGCCCTTTACCGTAACGAAAGATTAGGCAGATACAAAAACAGTACATGACAGGAGTAGATTTACGTACAAGACGGCCAGGGTTTGAAGGGCCGGGCACGGAGGAACCGCAAACGCCGACGTTGACTTGGCGGTCAGCGTAAAGCCAGCCGTGGAGACTTTCATTAAGGCGATCTGCATGAATTTTGTTGGCCCCCATTTTGATAGGGCATTCTCCAAGTAGATGCTTGTTAGAAAGTTAGAAAGATAGTTTAAGAGCCGACGCTGTCCAGTTCAATATTGCTGGAATCATACTATAATAAAGGCTAGTCAGTTATATAGAGGACCGTATGACCCGGGATCTGCTCTATTAGGTCCTATCTATCAACGGGGGGATGAGAGCTGATTGTGTTGGTTCGGAGTTATGCGAATTACTAACTTGCTAGATATTGACTACGCAAATAGATGCGTTGTATGTTTAAGATTGAATTTTGTAAAATAAGAGTATGCCAGGGGATCGTTTTCGCACAGTCAAGAGTGGTGCTGCTGAGTATGCTACCCGTTCAACCACTTGCAACTTGACGCGGCAGTGCTTCAGCTAGATATCGAAAGCAGTTGCGATAACCTAACGGGAAGGCATCTATGCTGTCCGACCCATTTCCAATATCCTGACGGAACAAAATCTTCGCTATCGCAAGCACTTGCCGTAATTTGACGGGAAATAGGACAACAATCGAAAGCGCTTGCAGTTCATGTGACAGTAACATGTCTCAGGTTATCGCAACAGAGCGCGATTGTTCCATCTAATCTACCCTCAACGTCGGCTCAATTTTGCCCAGGATGGATCGAACTTGCTCTGGCTCGCTCATGATCAAAATCGGGGTGCCTGAGGCTGCCAATCCCCAACCCCCTTTTCGTTTCTCGGCCAATTCCAGGCCTAATTCCGGCTCCCTACATCTTGACTCATTGTATCTAAATACCAGCACCTTTACCTGCAGGTAACACAAATTCTTAAGTCTACGCGAATAACTTGGTTCTCGAATCCACCTAGATAGTGTAACGTGTGTCTCTCTCAAGACGTATGGAGGCGGTCGGTATGGGGATCCGACAGCGAGCAGGAGAAGGAGGGGAGGATAGCGAGGAAACAACAACGTGGTAATTAATCAGAGTGACAATGGTCATAGCTATGTTGAAGCATCTCCTGATACTAAAAATAATCAAACAATCAAAATATAAGACATAGCAGCAAAAGCATCACTCGTACGTGGAGGTCTATGGAGTTGTAGGGCCATGACCTTGCGGCTGTTCTAGCAATGTGGCTGTCCCAACTTGTGGCTATCTTGGCCATACAACTGTCCTAAAACTTCCGACAAACCACATCGATGGATGAGTTTTCATTGTGTTTCCCTCTCCTCCGGCATTCCCAGCCTTTCCGCCTGACGGTCTGCTACCTTTGCATCTCCCGTACATCGACCTATTTACCGACAGTTTGTTGCATTCTTGGATGTTGAGAAACACTTTACATGTTTTCAAAGCCAGGCGAGTCCTGAATTCAGAGAAATGTGACGTCCCAATGATTCTTCTCGTTCTGCAGCTTGACTTAGCAATCGGTTCGAGTTCGCCCAGGGTTTAACCTACGCAATAAGTGTTCCCATCCATTCCAATGTACTGAGGGTACGGCCCATCTGGACGGTCCGCAATGCGTGTGGCTGTCTTTTCAAGATACTTAGTCAAGCTGTCGGTAATCTTGAAATCCAGCTTGTATCCATTTGCATGGCTCTTTGGTCCAGCAGCATGACCGACTTCTGTGCCGCCAGTGATTGTCAGGTCGCACATGCATGATTTCTTGAGGGAAATTGCACCGTTGATTGTGTCTTGCCGAATGCCATCGAGTGAGGTGCAGGTTTTCTTTGTTTTGTCGAAGCAGTCGCCATTGGACTCTATAAAGATACCCTCAACCAAGATTTTGGTGAGCGCGACGTCGTTCGTGTAAGTGAGCGTGGAGCGTTGGTCAACCGCAGCACCCAAAACAGCAGAGAGATTGAGAAGACTGCCGAAGAGTATGATAGCCTTTAGAAAAATTAATCGGCTTTCTTGGTGGAGCTGGACAAGTACCTACCTTCATTTTCAGAGTTTCGGTTCTTTGAGAGCAGAAATTGTGTGGATGGTAAAAGGGAAAGTGATCGAATTGCTTCGAAGAATGAACTGCATTTTCTCCATATTTATATAATAGCCGAATTCCCCTTTCATCGATGTTTGCCTGGTGTACAAGAAACTACAAAAGGCTGAAGGTGCTAAGGCAGCTCTGTTGGTCGCGAACCTCGCTTAGCCATACAGCTTTCAGCTTTCTTGGCCTAACACCCTACCTTCTAGGCGTATTTACGTTTTATGATAGGGCAGACTTAGCCGGTTACTCAGGTCATGGCAACTCCGATTAAATAACTTGATATGATAGAGCTGAATGTAAGGCTTGTTTGGGGCCTGATCGCGCAGAATTTCGCAGCTTCGGGCTCGACGACTTCTTCCGTTGCTACTGTATTGCTCAAGCCACGGCCGGATCGCGTGAGTCCCGAAGAACCACAGCCACTCTTGGCTTTTTGCCCACATCCACCAACTTCCAGTTCTTCCCTACAGTCACAGCAAGCCCCTTCATAGCACACATGGCTTGATGAAGTTCAAGTCACATACATCGCCTGAGTCGCTGGGGACCTTTTTTTCTTATGTGTCACCAGACTACAGCCCTCAAGACGCCGTTGTAGCCTCTGCTCCCGCTTCGCAGCATCCAGCACGGCATTGGATCATCTTGCTCGTAATGTGATAACCTCTCGTCTATTGGAAGGATTATCAAAGGGTGGAGCTGAGCGACAACAGTGAAAACAATTGACGATGTGATGGTGGTTGGAGTAGTTGTTTTGGCTTCAGAGAGGCTTCAAAAGTGTATAAAGGCTCCATGTTCTCCTCACATCGTAGAAATATATCAACAACCATCAAGTTCCTATCTCAATATCCCCACTACAAGCTCTTCAGAGAAATCACTCCAGTTCAGATTGATTGCCCCATCATGTCTCTTCTTAAAACAGCATTATGGCTGGCAGCCGCCCTTCCCCTTGTGCTAGCCGCTCCTGCTCCTGCTCCACAGAGTACTCCAGGTGGCACGCCAACAACTCATCTTGTCCCGATCACTTACACCGTCGACTGTGGTTGCTGGAACATCTGCACGCTTGAAAAGCTCATCACACCTGATCTTGCATGCGGACTGACCTGCGGTAAGTATACCACATCGAGCTTTCCATGGAATTCTGCTGACCGATTGATCAGATCCCGAGTTCTTGTGCGAGTCTCCTGCCGCCAAGGTCAGTTCTCCCGCTCTTAACCAGTAGTGCTGCACCAAACTGACGTGACCAAGCGTGATATCTTCCCTCCTGGTGGCCCTATGCCATTCAACCCGCCGGATGTTCCATTCGATGAACCCATGCCATTCGACCCATCCCAACCAGATCGTTCACCCGATGACCTCAAAGTCAAGGAGAAACGAAGCGACGATCCAGATTCCAAGTGGCCTTGGGACACCCCGAAAGGCTCAGCTCCCCGACCCTTGGCTAATGAAGCCGTCGTCGAGACGGTTCCAAAATGGCCGCCACCATTTGTCAAGGAAGAGGATCTTGAGCAAAAGAACGACTTGGTAAAGCGTGGTGGCTCTGTCTCAGCATCAGCTACAAAAAATTGTAGCTTGGGAACGTGCCAGGTTCAGGTTACAGTTACCGCAACTTGGACATTTTAAGTGTGTACCGGCGGAGTTTATAGTGAGTTGGGATTGAGGTGTCCGGCAATAGGGGAATGTAACGCAAGGCAATGGACGCTTTCTTTTCTCTCTTGTTATCGATTACAGGATCGATCTTATATAACGACAATGCAATAGCCAGTTCCAACTTCAATGTCCTAATCGCATGGTGGCATACGAATCGACAGCATCTTTCCTGGAGTCAAGCCCAGAAGTGAGCGGATACTTTCATCGTGAGGTTAGTTAGTAGTAGTTTACTAAACCTTGTTTAATGTGGAATCTTTTCCTATTTACTTAGAGGTGCCGATAAATTTACTATTAAGAGCCGTTACAATCTGCTCCAACCATTCCAATAAACTGCGGTCTGTACAAAGCTCATGTATTAAAATAATAACAATGATCACCAAAGATAACACCATTTGCTGAATATGCGTCGTGTGGTTATTAGAGCGGTCTTGCTTGCGGGTTGAAGATTGTGGGTGAAGGGAAAGTATTGCCGGTACAGGGGTTTGAGAACTAAGCCACAGCAGACTCCGGGGCCCGAAAATGGGACCAGTCAACCCCAGACTTTCGCATCCCTAAGAGCTGATCGGAGGCGCTTTTCAGGCATTCTTTATGCTACGCAAGCTTGCTTTCTTGTTCATATTGACGACGTCGATTTGATTGTTGCCAACGCAAGGTCGGTCGAGTCGGACACAGCTAGGGAGACTGGCGGAGAGTTGCACAACAGTTGGAGGAGTTCAACGCCGGAAAAATTTAGAGCTGGAAGCTGGTAATGCACGTAGAACCACTCCCCAATACCATATTATGAAAATTCCTGCATTGGCTCTAAAGGGGGAGCTACTGTGATGCGAACCTGAGCTGGGCTGGTTTTAGAGCCTGAGCAGCCACATAAACTCTAGATTAGGCTGGTAAATGGGTACCTAAATAACTTTTTAAATATTATAGTTATATTATTATAATATAATATAAAGTAATTTAGTACATAGGAACCCATAGGAAATCTGTCTAGCATAGAACGGTCTAGACACGGCATCGGTTAAGCATTGTCCCAATGCCGTCCCCACACGAGCCGAGTCCTTACAACCGAGTGTACGAGTTGCACCGCGTCTTGAGCGCGCCATGTGAGTCGTAAACTACCACGGAGTTTACGAGTGAGAAGCTGTACTACGATTGGGGCAAGGTATCATGACTGGGAAATCGTCCATTCCTTCTGTACTAGAGCCGAGAACCCGGGACTCGGTAAGAACCTCACAACCTCGTGGCGTATATATCCTATCATCCCTTCCCTGATCATAACACCTTGAGCCGCTTCATCTATTCCTCCATACCATAGGCTATTCAGCATTCATCTCAACCGTGGACTCTTTTCTTGCAACACTGTACCTGTTCCGGGTGCCGGAAATATCAAGAAAGATGCACAAGAACGAAGATGTTGAGCTCTCTTCCACCAACATGGAAGAGTTTCGGAAGTCGAATACCGAACATCATGAGCATGAGACTCCCTTCTCAGCGAAGGAGACGAAGAAACTGCTTCGGAAAATCGACTTGACCATCCTTCCTCTTGTCTCTGTAATGTATCTACTGTCCTTTCTCGATCGATCGAACATTGGCAATGCGAGGCTGGCTGGACTAGAGGCAGATTTGGAAATGTCTGGGTGGGACTATGCTGTAAGCCGACCACTGATATCCATTATCTACTCGTTTTCTTGAAGAACTTGTGCTTACAAGCATCGCAATCATAGACCGCAGTCTCCGTCTTTTTCCCATTCTATATCTTTTCCGAGGTGCCGTCCAACCTTGCGATGAAGAAATTTCGACCATCTGTTTGGATCCCTTCGATCATGCTTGCTTGGGGTATTGTTATGACCTTAATGGGTATTGTCCATAACTTTAGCGGACTTCTGGCTACCCGAATGGCGCTTGGTCTTGCGGAAGGTGGTCTCTTCCCTGGTGTGGCTTACTAGTAAGTACCTGAATCCCTGCCCCACTATGAAGAAAGTCATTTCTAACGAGACCTAGCATTACTTTGTGGTATCGCCGCCATGAGTGTGGTACTAGAATTGCCATCTTCTTCTCTGCGGCGACTGCTGCGGGTGCCTTTGGAGGCCTGCTTGCACGCGGTATCATGGAAATGGATGGAATCGCTGGAATTAACGGATGGGGATGGATTTTTATCCTTGAGGGTATTCTGACTGTTATTGTTGGTGAGCACACTCTTTCCTAATAGAGACCGTAATGTCCTGCTCACTATAACCAGCCGCTATTGCTTACATCTATCTTTCTGATTACCCTGATACCGCTAAGTTCCTTACCCCAGAAGAGCGGATAGAGGTTATACGACGCCTTAAGCAAGATAACTCGGCTTTATCCCATGATTTCCGCGCTAAGTTTGTCAAAGATGCCTTAAGCGACTGGAAAATCTGGGTGATTTGTATTATGACAGTGGGCAACTTTCTACCGCTCTACTCAGTGTCTATCTTTTTACCTACTATTATTAAGAGTATGGGCCATACCAACGAGGTTGCGCAGTTGATGACGGTTCCACCTTATATTGTGGCGTGTGCTGCTACCATTGCGGCTGGCTTCATAACCGACGGACGTGGTACACGTGGCATCTATGTCATCGGTATTGCTACCATTGCGTAAGCCCCTCCTTAACGATCCACCTAGTCCGGTATTTCTATACTGCATGAACCGGAGCTAACAGTGCGAAAGGGTGATTGGTTTCATCATTCTCATCACTGTAGAGAATAACAGTGTCAAATATTTTGCCTGCTTCATCGTACTATTGGGGATATTCCCCAACGTCCCTCAAATTACCTCTTGGAACAGCAACAACATTGGCGGATCTGTCAAACGAAGCGTCGGCGTTGCTATGCAGATCGGAACTGTACGTTTACTAGTGGATAGCTTTTCAAGCTTCTCTAATAGTTCATTAGGGTAACCTTGGAGGTGTAGTTGCAGGCTTCATCTTCCAGGCCAAAGATGCTCCTCACTATCGCTCCGGCCATGGCATTCTCATCGCCATGTGCGCGATGACCGTTATGCTCGCGATAGGCCTGACCTGGTACTTGCGGAGAGAGAATTCGAGGCGAGATGCCGTGTACAAACTTCCGAGCGAGTACACTATGTCGGAGATGGAACTCGAGGCCGACAAGGGCGATAACGCCACCTTCTTCCGCTACACCGTCTAACAAAGCAGTTTAATCCTGAGCCATGATAATTCTACGAGGTACAGCCTTGGGTTGGGCGCGGGTTACACTAGCCTCTCTTCCGGTTGTCTATTAACTGAGGCCCTCGATAGATTAAGCTTCTCTGGGAAAGGAGCTAGCTCAAAATAACAGTTCTACATTTGCTTGATCTATGATACGGATATTTTATGATTTCTAAAGTTTACCTCTTGATTGACGTTGCCGCTCTTGCTCAGCTTTGAACTGACTATTTGCTTCTACATACTCTGATGAGCTAAACCTCTCTTTTTGAATGAGTGCACATTCAGGATCGTTGGCTTCAAGCAGTTCTTGAAGCACTGGCTGTTTCAGAAGCATTTTTATGGCCCGAAGGGCACCTAGTGGCGATCGTGCAATCCGGCGTGCGATCCCAACTATATTATAGAGAAAGTTATTGTTATCCTTACCTAGAACCTTAGTGACTAGATACGGCTTCTCGGCTTCCTTAGCCAAGATACAGTCTCTAGCTAGACACAGCTCTGCGGCTTTTTAATAACCTATAAGTCTAAGGAATAAGAAACTAAACCTTCCTTCGATAGCTATTCCCTACTTTATAAAAGGAGTAAAAAATTATATAGTAGGAATATAATAAATGAGATTAAATAGAGTAAGGCTACTAACGCTATAGCTAGCTATAGGGTCATTTATAGTGTAACAGGGCTACTTGGGGATAGCCTCGAAGGGGTATGGTGAGAAATGAGGGGGCAGGAAGCGGTAATGGGTCACGTGGTTGTGAACGTCAATCGGATACTGGGGAGTGGCTATGGGGGGCGTCACGCAGTAGGCTTCAATGGAACAAGGATGCAGGAGGTCTGAATCGTTGAGTTGACGATGTCTTCCTAACGAAGACTTTCTACATGTTTCTATATTCAAGCTCCTGGAGTGGAGTCGTGATACTTGGCGAACGAATCCATCACGTGACGTTCTTAGGTGTCTAGGTTGTGATCCTCAGGGTCTTCGTACACCCTATTGAGCCACTCGATTTCCCATTCGTCTAAGGCATGGAGGTGATTTTCCCAGGACCCTCGTCTCCTGTGATAAGAGGTAAACCTGTTTGGTCTGACCATAACATATAGTAGCTATAGTAATCTTCTCGCAAGAGATAAGTGTCCTATTTAGCTAGTAGAAATCGGAGCTAGGGGCGAAAGATATTCCAGCCTCTGTATCTAATGGCTCTATCCTAGTATAGAAGAATTTGCCTTCGTCTGTTTAGATAATAACCTAAACCTTAGGTTGGCTCTCTGCCTATCTCAGCGCCGTAGCATCTCTAAAAGAAGTTTGGGGTGAAGAGAGTTCCCTGATTGGGGCCGATCATATTTGACGATTGCGATTCGACTGGCATCTTCTAGCTCGACCTTGACGTAGTTGTATGAGAGCGTCTCCATGATGTTTCGAATATCTGGTGTGCTGATCCACGCGATGCTTTCGGATGGTCTCTGAAAACGGGGACAGATGAGGATTGGTTTTACACGGCCAAGACTGGTCGTTGACGGAAATCTTACAGACGATGGAAGGTAACGGTCGACGGGTGCCGCAGACATTCAAGCTACTCCAGAAAGAGCAAAGAGGCGCAATGCTCCCCGATGTCTTCGAAAATCTGGGGTCCACCACTGATCAACGTAAGACCGACCCACTGGTCAGTGTTTCGGTCGGCAGCGAGTGGCCAAGCCCGTGCCAAGCCCGTCCCCACTCATTACCACGTGCCTATCTCTCCCCGGATGCACCCCCTGCAGGCCCTGCAGGCCCCGGCTGGCGGTTAGCACACCCGAGGCAGAGTTCACCTAGGCAGCGGACTGGGAACGACATCGTTAGACTAACGCACTCCAGAACATCTTCTCTCGAAAGCCTACATTTTTGAAAATGTATTCTCAATGGGGCCAACCCGATCGGCCTTGCAAACCACTTCCAGTCAGAAATACAATCAGTTACGATATCCTCCTGCACCCTAGAGTCCATAGCATATCTGCCCGATATGGCTGTCCAGAGGCCAGAAAAGTTCAACTTCGCAGTCGATGTCATCGACCACTGGGCATCCCAGCCCGACCACTTGCAGGCCATGCGTTGGGTATCGCAAGATGAGTCCTGCACGCGGACCATGACTTTCAAGTACTTCTCTCGGCAGTCCCATCGTATAGCTGTTCTGCTCAAGCAATTGGGTTTGAAAGAATGTGACACGATGATTATGATCCTTCCACGAGTGCCTGCATGGTCAGTATGCACCTGTTCAATTAGGTTGTGTTAACTAAGCCATCAAAGGTGGGAAGTTGCGCTTGCAGCCCTTCGCAGTGGAATAATTCTCTGCCCAGCGACGACTTTGTCAACCGAGAAGGACATTCAATATAGGTGCGTCAAGAGCAAAGCCAGCTTGTTTGTTGGCGATGCAACTAGCGTGGCGAAATTCCTTGCTGTACAAGAAACTTGTCCATCTGTGCGGACTGTTGTACAAGTCGGAGATGGTGCGCGGGACCGAGCCATCTCCCTTTATTCTTCCTTAGAGAAGATCGAAGTCAACGCTAGGTTCAGGTCGCTAAAACGAGACTGGAGCTCTCCTGCTATGGTTTATTTTACCTCCGGAACATCAGGTCCGCCAAAAATGGTGCGCCATAACCAGATATCATTTCCACTAGGTGAGTTATAGGAGAATTCATTCCAAAATCGTACTGATCAAGTCAGCACTCGCAAGCACAGGCAAGCATTGGTACCAGATGGCTCCCGGGAAGGTTCTCTGGAATACTGCAGAGCAAGGTGAGCTGACCTATGTCCAGAATTCGGGAGTATCTGACTTACCCTGGCCCTAATAGGTTGGGGAAAGGCTGCATACTCTTTCTTTGGAGCCTGGAGTTGTGGTGCCACACTCTTTATTTACGATGACCGCGGAGCGTTTAGCTCAAAACGCGTGATAGAGATACTTCACAGATATCCAATCACCACCCTCTGCGCCGCTCCGCTCGTGTTTCGACAACTCGTTCTATCAGAAGCCCGAGATTATCTCAAAAAACACCCTCCAATGGCCTTAACACACTGCACATCTGCTGGAGAAGCCCTCAACGCTGAGGTCACTCGGCAATGGCACAAGCATACCGGTCTTGAGATCTATGAGGGGTATGGTCAGACAGAAACAATATTAACATGTGGCAATTTCAAAGGAAGCTTAATTCGCCCAGGCTCGATTGGGAAACCAGCACCTGGTGTACCTCTTCATATCATCACGGCAACAGGAGCAGAGGCGGCTAACGGCGAAGAAGGTGATATGGCAGTGTTATTAAGCGATAACAAGGGCAAAAGCGACTTTTTCGGTATCCTTGATGGATATGTTCAGGATGACGACACCTGCATCCGACAAGAGAAGACTTTCACAACGGATGGGGAGTTCAAAACATGGTACCTGACTGGTGACAGAGCAACGCGCGATAAGGATGGCTATCTCTGGTTCGTGGGTCGAGCGGATGATGTAATCAACTCTTCTGGTTATCGTATAGGTACGTTGAAGAAAGTCTTAGCCCAGAGCTATGCCCATGCCTAACCGCTTCATAGGTCCATTCGAAGTTGAATCGACACTCAAGATGCATCCTGCAGTGGCAGAGTCTGCAGTAGTATCGTCTCCAGATCCAGAAAGAGGAGAGGTTGTTAAAGCCTTCGTGGTGCTCACGTCAGAGTACCAGAACGCTGTACGGCACGATATCAAGCAAGAGCTGCAGACTTTTTGCAAGAAAAATGCTGCACCGTACAAGTATCCGCGAAAGATAGACTTTGTCGATGCTGGCTTCTTCCCGAAGACTCCAAGCGGCAAGATACAGAGGGCAGTGCTCAGGAAGTTGGAGTGGAAGAATGAATTGAAGGCAAAGCTTTGAAGGCTTGTCTGGAAGACAATCTCTTCATAGTTTAGGACTCCTTTGATATTATCTTAGCTTTAGAGAATACATGTACAACCAAAACTTTATCTGCACGGAACGACTTCTTTCGTGAGAATTCTTTTTGCTACTCTCAGTGTCATCGTTTCTAAATCTTTCCAGTATACGGTTGCAATTGCAAATGTGTAATGCTCGATGTGATAGGTTGAAACAATAACAGAGATGTGAACTGCATTGTGCAATACCTCCCTCACCTCTCTAAGCGGGTTTCCAAAAGAGCGTCTTAGAACAAGGCTTCAGGTCCGTCACACTCATCAACGCTATTCACTCGCTGCACGACCATCGCTGTCGCTGCACCACCTCCATTGCATATACCTGCCACACCGTATTCACCAACCTTGAGAAGGTGCAACAAGGTGACCAAAATGCGCGAGCCCGAGCTACCTAGAGCATGTCCTAGAGAGACCGCTCCACCTAGAGGATTAACAAGACCCAGGAGCTTTTCGTTGGCTTTTACAACAGCAGCGAAAGCCACATTCATCTCCCAAACAGCAACATCTTCCTTCGAAATGCCAGCCCGTGCTAATGCAATGGGCACAGCCTTTGCTGGCGCAACTGCAAAGTCAATAGGATCTATTGCTGCGTCCGCGTGACCGCATATTCGAGCTAAAACTCTTGATCCCTCACCATATTGTCACGCAAGGCTGCTATCTACGAGGAGGATAGCGCTTGCGCCATCATTAAGCGACGAAGAGTTTGCTGCAGCGATGGCCCCACCTGTAAGAAAAGCCGGTTTCAAGGTCGGTAACCGCTCGAATTCGACGTCGAGGTAGCCTTCATCTTTATCAATGATCCTATCTCCATCTGCGGTGGCGACGGTAACGGGCGTGGTCTCGTCCTTGAAAGCGCCGTTACTCCAGGCCTGTTGTGCTCGCTTATATGACTCTATTGCGTATTCATCCCGTTCCTCTCGTGAGATATTGTAAGTGCTTGCGGTGTTCTCTGCACGTTGGCCCATAGATGTAATAAGGTTACCCGCTCCCCGCGCCAAGTTACTGCGTAACTTAGCCCTCCCGAGCTTAACAACAATAATTTATCCTTAACCCTACTATGCACTATATACACTAAATTTCGCAGCGTAACGATGTATATATGCCCTAAAACCTATCGCTAGGTTAAATCGCGTATTAATAAAGCCCTTAAGCGTTATAGTAATAGGTATACTAGCCTAATTACGCTTCTAGTGCGTTAATACCGTGTCCCTTACTACCGACTATACGCTTAAACGCGGGGCCACTGTTATGGTTATACCAAACAGGCTCACTCCGCGTCACAGGAGGGGAAGCCCGCCAAGGGACCTAGACGAATGGGAGATCGAGTGGCTTAGCAGGATCTTTCATGATCTAGAGGACTATAACCTAGACACGTGAGTAGGTCACGTAAGAAATTCGTCTATTAAGCATTACGAATCCTTAAAAAGCAGCTTAATATAAACACGAAGATAGTCCTATCTAGGTCCTTATCGTTAATCTAACAATTTAGTCCTCCTGTATCTTGCTCTATTAATGCATATTACGTAGAGCCCTCTATAGCTACGACTACCAATACCCAATTGACGTTCACCCCCTGTAACTAAACTACCCCTTCCTGTTCCCCTTATCTCTCACTACACCCCTTCGAGACTGCCCCCAAGTGGTCCCGTTCCACTTAGAGCTAGCTTCTTCTTCTTAAGAGATAGTAGAGATATTAGCTACATATATAAGTTCTATACTATAATGGCCCGTTAGTTAGTAACTATATTTCTAATACTATATATACTAATTCATAAAGTAATAATAAAAAATAAGAATATTATTAGTTAGACTTATATAAATAGCAGTATAGTTTATTTTAAAACTCTTTTTATATACTA
>JAQGEP010000175.1:0-90463 GCA_028476805.1 Acrocalymma vagum
GCTATAAAAATAGTTAAAGAATTAAAAAAAATATAGAAGAAAATAAAATAATAAATAAAATAATAATAAAATAATATAATTACTTACGTTAATAAAAAATAAAAAAAGGTACCTTAGCTAAAAAAGGGGGATAAAGTATTCCTACATATAAAGAATTTACGTACAAAAAGACTAAGTAAGAAATTAGACTATATTAAAGTTAGACTATTTTTTATTAAAGATAATCTAGGACTAGTAACTTACCTACTAAACCTACCTAATAATATAAACGTATACCTAGTATTTTACGTATTACTACTAGAACTAGCGGACCCTAACTTACTAGTCTAAGAAACTTTTTACTATAAACTAGAGAAAGAATAAGAGTTTAAAGTAAAAGTACTTTTAGTATATAAAGAAATAGAAAGATAAGAATTTTAGGATAATTAATTCCTATAGGAATAGCTTATTAAATAGAAAGGCTATTTTAACTCTAAAAATATATAGGAATCTAAATTAAACTTATAAAATTATTAATAACTACTTAAGAAAGTAAAAAAGTAGTTTAACGCGTACTACTATATAGGAGTAATACTAATAATAATACGAAGAAACTAGTAATAACTTACTTAAATTAATCTAGTAAGGTTATTCTAGAAGGAAGTAGATCGCCCTTAAGCTAGAATAGGCTAAATATACTCTAATTAAGAGCGGAAGTTCTAGGTATAAGACTATTCTTTAAGATACTAACTTTTTAGTTAATTAAGTCCTACTCCTTAAGAGCCTTAATTTCCTCTATAAACCTCTCTAATTCCTTAGATAACTTCTATTTATAACGCTATAGTAGCTTTTACTATTTACGTAAACGATTCTTCTTCGCACGAGCGGCTAGTAAAGCTTAAAGCGCTTATTTCTCTACTTTCTCTACCTCTACCTCCTACTTATCTAAACGTTCTAACTCTTTATCTAACTTTAAGTAATTTAGAGGGAGAACTTCTATAGGCTTATACTTCGCGATACTATTATAATAATAATTCCTATACTATATTTTTAGTAACGATATACGATACTCTAAATTCTTCTTCGTATAATACTAATAAGAAACTATTACGAGGGAGCTAGTTACGTTAATATAATCGCTAGTTAAGTAACGATAGAAGGTACTCTTTAAAACTATAGTTAGCTTATAAGGATACAAGTAATAGAAGAGGGGAATAATATTAAAAACTTATATTTAGAAGGGGGTAGGGCGCGTAGTTAAGTATAATAGGTTATTAGTATATAGCGAAGCCTATATAATACCCCGCTAAGAGACTAGAAGGATTACATTATTAGATAAGGTTATATAATCCCACGATCCTACGAAGCTTGGCAAAGCCACGCTTAGGACTATAGGACATCTCATAGGACTCCCACAGGAGGCCGTATAGGATTCCTATAAAACCACATGTATATAGCCTTATAATATTTCCTATAAATATTGTGTTCAATCTAAGTTACTCTGAATAACACACTGGTTACTACTATACTCTTTGTGCCAACATCACATCTTGTCAAGACGTCTCCGCGAAAACCAACCCTGAGACCTTTCAGTCTTAACAGGTAGTTCGTAATAGTAACTCCTGCCTCCTACCTAATCCTATAGCTATTTAGAGGTAAAAGTTTAATACTATTACGTCCTATATTATAGACTATTAATTTTAGGAGTAATTAAATAAGCTATAGGGGCTACTTAAGCTATTCTTATAGATTATAGAGGCGCTTAAAAGTACGGCGCTAAGAGTCTTATAGATATTTAGTTATTTCTATTATCTTACCTAAATAGCTTATATAACTACCTCTCTACTACTAGAAATAATTTAGGAAGTAATTAGAGCTCGTTTTACGTAAGCTTATTATTCTATTATATTAATTACTTATATATACGATCTAGTTATATAAAAGAATTAGCTAGTCGAGATTACTACTAAGATACTACTCTAGATCCGCGAGTTTATACTAGAATATTTTAATAGCAATAACGAGCTAGCTACTTCTATATATATAGAATTTCTAAACCTAAAAGCTCGTCGCTATCCTTTTAATAACGTAGTTAACTAGGTAGCATTTAATTCCTATAATAATTCTATAGATTAGTAAACTAAGTAAGATTACTCTTAATACCTAAGAAATCTTACGATCTTTACCCTTAGCGTAAACCTAATAATAGGAGCTACTAAGCGTAATTAGAGTACTTATAGTTATATCCTCTTATAAACTCGTAATTACCTTACTTACGAGCGAGTTAAAAAGCTTATATACGTATTCTAAAATATGCGTATTAGGGACTCTATTTTAAGTAGTAATTCTAAGTATTTTACTACTAACGAGGTTAAGGAGGCTAAATAAGAAGATAGCGACGATAATAGTATAGTAGAGATAAGCTCTTAAGCTTCTAAGTAATAATTGATAAGATAGCGTAGGAGAGGGCGCGGCTAAGTTACCCTATTAATTTCTAATACATATCTAGCTATTTTAGGAAATTACAGAATTACATTACGGTAAACCCGTAAAAAGCTATTTTGTATGGTAAATTTACGGTTTACGGTAATTACGGATGGACGGCAAAAATTTACGGTAAATTCACAACCCTAGTCACTTCGATACCTGAACAAATGTAGGCGTATAATTGTCGGCGCTTACTGTCCGTGATTGCCGACATCTGTGCCAATCTGTAACTGCCAACCGTCGGCTCTCCACCATGCCCATTCTCCGAACCTTACAGCAAAGTCGACCACTCTCATCGTTGGATTTCGGGTGTGAACGCGTAATGTTGTGCAAAAGAAAGGCGCCAGACGTCATATCTGTCTGAGTTGTCTGTCCAACTTGGGGATGGAAATGTTTTGGAGCCGTTGCTAGCTCTGGGCGTATTGTCCGACTGGTGTTTTCGTCAGAGGCCTCACGTCTTGGTACCTGTCCGCTAATAAATAGCTGCTCCTTCCTATTGTTTCATTTGTGAGCTCTTTCTTCACCAGAGGCTTTCACATTTCCTCAGCAATGGCAGCCCTTACACAGTTGATACTGCTTAGTTTCGGTATTTAGTCTGTCTTACCGAGTCGCCTCTATGACTAACAAATCTACAGTCTCTTCAGCCTCGGCGTACGGTCCACCGGGTAACTGGGGCCCAGGTGAAGGCTATGGTCCTTACTCCGGCGGCAGAGGGCCTGGAGGAAATGGCTTTGGCAACAGTCCCTTTGAAAGCTCCGGTTTCCAGAACTTCGCGGGCTCCAGCGGGAACATTGTGATTGCACACGGAGTCCTTGCAGCGCTTGCTTTCGTGGTCTTCTTCCCAATGGGGTCCATTCTTATCCGGCTAGGTTCTTTCCGAGGATCGTGGCTCGTCCATGGCATATTCCAGAGCTTCGCTTATGTCATATACATCATTGCATTCGGACTGGGTGTATGGATGGTGCAGCACTTCCCGATAGATCTTATGAATCACCACCATCCTGTAATCGGTGTCGTGGCCTTGGTCCTCTTGTTTTTCCAGCCGATCCTTGGAATTGTCCACCACTTCCAGTACAAGAAGTACAATCGGAGAACCATCTGGTCCTACGGACATCTTTGGCTTGGACGAGGCGTCATTACCTTGGGTATCATCAACGGTGGACTCGGGCTGCGCCTCGCGAGAGAAGGGCCTTTCTTTAGACCCAGCCAGAGTCAAATTATTGCGTATGGCGTTGTTGCCGGTATTATGTGGTTGTTATGGGTTCTTGCTGCTATTGTTGGAGAACGAAAGCGACAAAAGGCCCGAAGGGCAGCCGAAAACAAAGTTGGACATTACAAGGAACAGTACGTGTAGGGCCTTCCCACATGCTATTGAGTGAATTGCTTACCATTGGAACAGCCGTTCTGTCTGGGTGTAAGAGCGCCTACATGGGTATATTTGATACCACGATGAGCTCTTTTTAGTTAGGGGGGTTGGAAGCTGCTAACGCGTTGGAGCATCATGGGAATCTGTAGTAGGAGATCGTTGCCCAGGCGGCCAGGAAAAATAGCAATCAATTTTGTTGGTTGGTAGAAATCATATACAGGGAATGCTTCTCACCGCTAGATCCCTTTCCGCGTCACTTCCGGTACCTACATGGGCTTTCGAGGCTGAGCACCTACCCGTGCTTACTGACACTAAGGATGTATTCTCTAGCCTATTGTTGTCAATGAAGCTGCTGGTAAGAAAGAAGGTGGAGCTTGGCCGGGAATTAACTGTAGTCTATTTCCACCTCGCGGCAGGTTTCCATGTTATTGGCCCCACAGTCATGGTAATATCGGGCCAATATGTAATAAGGCTGTACTGAGCGTGGAATTCCCCCGAATACATGTCTCAATGGCATGTACATGCCCTATTTGGTACGGTGCTTGTAACATAAGCTGGCCGCTGATCAGTGTTGAAGAAAAAACATCCAGCCGGTTCCCTTGTCTTTTGGGTGAGCCTTTGTGGGCTCAGGTAATACTCGGCCAGGCGCTAGCTCAGCAGCGCGGAAAGCTAACAAGGGCTGCAGATGCAGCATGGAATACCTAGACGGTCATGGGTGTACCGCTCCCGCTTTGTACCAGTGGCAGTTCTGACAGTAGGCAAACCTGGAGGTGGCAAACGGATATGCACAATGCACAAGCGGGGAGTGAAATATCACCATCGATACCATCGATATGCAAGGTAGCCGGGGACAGCCGGCGCATTCAGTTAGCCAGCGGGCAGGGTACCATGGGTCTCAACCTCAATAGATAATTGAGGGAGCGGTGATATGAGGGATATGGCTTCTAGAAGGCTCAGCCTTATGTCGAATGTGCGCAAAAAGCTTTGGTGGAGGCCTGCCGGAGAGAGACTTGTGTTGACGGCAGGCGAGAGCGTTCCCATTTTGGCCTAAGCACCATGCGGCCCAAAATAGCAACCAGAAGAGCTGCAGCTGAGACTGAAGAGCGAAGCGAAATTGGGGACAGTCGGGGCATTTTGGGTCCCGTTGGGTCTCATTGGGTCACCATGAGTGATGTTGGCTCCAGTTGGCTCACCACAGGCCCTGCTGGAGGCCGCGGGGGGGAGGGTAGGCTGGTGGACCTGGAAAAGGAGATTGGGATTAGTGTGAGGAAGGGAGGAGCATAAGCAGATAATATCGAACGAAGCGCTCAGGCCGCTTTCAATTTCTGCAAGGCTTCCGGGCGGCTCCAGTAGATGGGTAGGTAGCTGTGAGCTGTGGGCTGTGAGCTGTGAGTTGTGAGTTGTGAGTTGTGTGTTGTGTGTTGTCTGCTCTTCTGCTGGGCCGTACACGGTACGGTACGGTACGGTACTTGACTTGTCGTCCACTAGGCGTGTCATCAAAGCTTGACATACGAGGACATATGGGTCGCTCGTATTGTGGCCGAGCGAGCACAGCAGCAGCAGGTAATTAGACGCGAAATGGGTAAAAGTAAGAGGGATCTGGCCATGTCGAGGTGTGTGGTGTGGTACTGTAATATCTCCAGGCAGCGTTTTTCGCGGTCCTCCTGGCCCTGGCAAAGTCTCCGACTTTTGTTGCTTGCTGCAGTCGAGTCCCACCACGCATCGCACATCGAGCGTCCAGCACTGCCACCGCCCGCGCGATATCAGCAACTCAAACCGGTGTATAGCTGCACGAGTCTAGTTCGCTATCGTCCTGGCTCACGGCTCGCCCATCGTCCACTTGCTGGGTTCCCTGCACCGTGCGGCTGGCTGAGGCTGAAGGATACACGGTGGTTCGCCGCCTTGACGAGAGCAGTTCTCTATACAACTGAGCGATGCTGTCTTATGTCCCTTCGAAAGCCTAGAGGCGCTTCTCTGAATTGAGGCCGCCGCATAGCTTGTCCGCCGTCCGCTGATCGCGTCGTGTTATTCTTAGCTGATAATCATCCCTCCTCGCCCCGCCATCTCCTACCCCCCAACACTGCAATGCCTTCGAAACTCCCTTGGTCCAAGTCGAATCGTTCGCACTCTTCTGTCGATACGTCTTCTGGCCATCCGTCGCCTGTCCCCTCTGGTAAGTTGAGCGATACGCCGCCCAATGAGTCGTGCGGCTGACGGGCAAGCGCTGGTAGTGAACAACGAGGCCGCAGCACAGCGATTCCCATCGCCCGAAGGCCCGCAACAAGTCTCGCAAAATCCACAGTCTTCGGGGCAGACTATTCTACCCGGCGGAATAACAGTGTCACAGGCTCAGGCCCAGGCACAAGCGCAGGCTCAGGCCCAGTTTAGACAGCAGCTCCCGCAGCGCACTACGAGCCATCGCCATTCCACCCACCTGTCGCTCGACCAGGCGTCGCAGAGCTACGCACAGCAGCAGTCCGGCGGACCGCAAACGTCTCCCGGCGCCGAGCAAGGTCGCCGCGGGTCCTACCAGCCTCAATCTTCTACTACCTACGCGCAGGAACCGAAGAAACAGTCGCTCCGCAGCCGCATTGCGGCGGGGCTCACTGGGCACAAAGAGGAAGATCACTCCAAGTATAGCAGCAAAAACGGAGTCGGCAGGCGAGTCTCTGTGCGGAAGAGTGATCCAAGGGCACAGGAATATCAATTGCAAGAAGCCAACCGGCTGCAAGCTAGCCACTGGCATCAACGGCAAGGGTCCAGCTCGCATTTACCCACGTCGAACGAGCAGGACGAGGACAACCTTGACCCTTTTCTCCAGCAAGAAGACCATAATACTCCACAGGTACCTCCAAAAGACCATCAGTTCCAGCAGCAGCAGCAACAACACCAGCAGCAGTTCGCGCAGAACCCGCATCAGGAACAATATCGGCCCCCACTCGCTAGAGTAAACACCGAAGGGAGTTATCAGACTGGGAGCGGGGTAGATCACTACAGCCCCGAACAACACCAAGGGCTTCAGCAGCAACAGGCAAACCAGCAGCATTACCAAGCCTTCCAGCAGCACCCTCAACACCAGCAAAACCAAAACGAGTATCAGGCGTTCAATCCCCAGTCAGCGCCAAGCCCCCACCTGGCTAACTCTCAGCTCCATCCACACGAGCTTGCACAGCAACAGCAACAACAGCAGCAGCAGCAGCAGCAACAACAACAACAACAACAGACTTACTACCAATATCAACAGCAGCAAGCTCAACAAGCTCAACAGCAGATCCAGCAACAATCTCCCCAAGACCCCCAGCAGCCAAACGTTCATTACCAGCAGCAACAGCAGTTTGCCCCGCCATCTCAGCCGCGCCCAAGCCAAGAATTTCAGCAGCAACAGCAACAGCAACAGCAACAGCAACGACAACAGCAGCAGCAGCCTCAACAACAACAGCAAACACAACAGCAGCAACCTCAGCAACACATCCAGACCGGCCGCCCGCCATCTCAACAGCAGGGCGACCTGCAGCATCCTCAACCGGGTCACCAGATCCCCCATATTGTACAGCAGGGCCAACAGGTAGACACTCAGCACCTTCAACAACTTCGTCCACCATCTTCGCAGCAACAAATTGCCCCACCATCGCCCATTCAGCCCCCACCGTATCAAGCTCACGACTCGCAGCCAGGCCAGCCTCCGCAAACGTCCGAAACGCACCCCCAGAACTCGACGCCGCCGCAACAAGGACAAGAAAACATGGCTCCACCGAGCGGCCAGCAAACCCGAAACACGCTGCGGAAGGTCAATGATTCTGGCCAGCCACAGCCAGGGGCACCCCCAAGAGAGTCTTCTCTTCTCCAACAGCCCCCAGCTCAAGGTCAGACTCAAGGACAACATCCGCCCGTGTCTCCGGGCATTCCAACATTTCCCGCTAACGTCGTGCCAACAGCTTCGCAAGGCCAGCCATACCGGGGTGATAGTAAGGGACAGCAAGTGCAGAGCGGAGAGATGGGCCGGGCAACACCTCCACCAAGGTCTGGTTCAGATATGTCAGATGATGAGATTGCACAGCTAGTTAAAGAGCATGAAGTATTGCGTGAGTACAGTGGTCTCGATTGGCCATAATTTGTTCTGACATCATCTCCTCAGGTGAGAAATATCAGAAGGTCAAACGATACTTCTTCGAACAACAGACTCAAGTACACCAGCTGCAAAACTCCCTTGCGAATCAGCGCCTTTCATTGTCTCGTACATCATGGGATGACAGTGAATATGCTACCCGATTTAACAGATTAGACGGTTTAATAGCCCAGCTGTCCTTCTCCATTCGAAAAGACTGGAAGGCAATCCCGCCCTGGCTGCACACCGTAGTCAACAAGAATGCAGTCGAGACTGGAAAGCAAGAAATGACAGCAGTTGGCCGTGCTTTCATATCTTGGTGGCTCGTAGAAAACATCTTTGACAAGTATTTCCATCCCGATCTCGAACTAGGCCTTTCGACTCAATTGAAATCGATTCAATTGAATATCCGCAAGTTTTCTCCTCCATGCCATACTACCGAAGATGAGGATTCTCTTGTTGCAAAGGTTGTCAATTGGCGATTGGCTACATTGGAGGGACTGTCTGATATGCTCAAGGCGACACAGTGTGCAGCAAACCGACAGTCGCTAATTGAAGAACTCAACGAGAAACTGATTGGGTCGTTACAAATGTTTTTGAATGACCCTGCGCCGCCAGATCTAAATGGAGGTGTTCCTATGATTGTTGAGCTGGCTGTCAACATTGCTCAACACGTACCCCTTGAGAGTCGTGAGGTACATATCGAGTACTTTGCCCCAGGGCATGGACTCATCCCTGAGTTTATGAAGATGGAATCAGGTATTCCCGCCTTAACAATGCCGATTGCCGAGCCAGACGAAGGAGATCGCGCTTCTCTTCGGAGCGTCGCTTCCAAAGCGGACGATGGTGCTTCTGTTACCGACCAGGAGCAGCATCAACAACAACAGCAGCAGCAACAACAACAACAGCAACAACAGCAACAGAGCCAACAGAATTCTCAGCATCCCAAAGAGGCTGAAAAGAAGCGTGGAATGTTCGGTTTTGGTGGGTCTAAGAAGCCTCAGACACCTGCTACCCTTGGGAAGCGTGAAACTTCCCTCGGGCAAGGCGGCAGCCAACAGAGCCTCACGCAGCCACCACCCGGTAGCTCGAGTGGCCCTAAGGAGGAGGCTCCCGCTCCACGAGTCCGCATTGCCGTCGGCGTGGCTGTGCAAATCCGCGGGAAAAGTATTCTCATCAAAGCGCCTGTATTCAGTACATGAGCGTATCACCGTAACCTCGTTTTTCTTTTTTGAGATATTTGATGATCTGAGATGATGTTTATGAGACTTTTTCAGCGATCTTATAGACCGAAAGCTATGTGGATTTGGCACATGCCCTTTGGGATGTCTATTCTTCCCTTCTTTATACACCATATTTTACTTGGATGGGATTTTCATTACAGGTCTAAATGTAGCTAAAATGTCGGTGCCTACGGCGGTAGTAGTCTGGCCCTCTAGATTTTGCTGGGCAGGATTTAATTGTGTATACCGATCTACTCGGCGCTTCAACGGGTTTGTACAGATGCAGTAGACAAAGCCAGAGGGTTGGTGAATCCTGCAGCATCATCATCCTCTGGGCGCGCCGTGCCTCATGCATGCTGCTACTTTCAGCTTTTAGTGGTTGTGTACACGTGATGATGCGGCCAAACAACTCTCAAATTCCTCCTATCAAGGTAGCTACAGATAGGATGTAAATCAGAATGAAAGGATACCATTGAATGAAGGCTCCGTTGACAGACTCTTGTCCGTGGATATCTCGGGATATCAGCCATCAGCTATCTATAGTAGTTGACAGAACTCCCATCGGTAACGATGACTTCAACCAGCTCAAGGGTGGAAGTAGCTATCTATAGTATGTCTACTTTTATTCATTTTAAAGAACTATCTAATAATTTCACAGCTCTGGGGAGTGGTTTAGTGGCTCCATTCGCTTGACTTATTTTCCGACTTTTCTGCGGCACCAGAGATACTTTTGGTGGCCCCCTAGTGTTGCGGCCACCTTCGCTTGTGATTGGCCAGTCTAATGGCATGGTTTGTTTACCCTCGTCAACATCAACGACTCAACACAAGAAACCTAAACTACACCACTCACCATGGAGAGTATGGATATATCACCCCACTTCAAAAGTATAAACTCACTGCCTGCTCTTGTTCAAACCAAGCCAGTTAACAATGACTAGCGACATCGCTCGCAGTACCGTCTCCAACGGCTACCCACGTTGCATGCCTCTTCGGCGCCCGTCTCCAGATTCGCTGTCTCGCGTCCTTTGAAACAATTCGTAGCATATCTCTTCCTTCTTCGCATGATTTACGTAGTTCACGTATTGCGTGGGCACCCCCCTCCCTCCCCCCTCTCAATGAGAACGCTACTCCGCCCCGCCGCAATCCCGCCGCAAGATCGTTCCGCGTCCTCGTTGCGGACGACTATACTACCCGCATCTACGACTTGCGCGACGAGAAATGGAATGCTGTGATTAGCAATGGCTCTGGAGGTATGGGTAAGAACGTGCATGTGGACTTTGGGGCGAGCGAGGATGAGGTGGTGGTGTTTTCAGATTTTACAAGCAAGGCTTCAGTTTGGTGTCTCAAGACAGGCCGGACAGTAGAAATCAAAGATCCTAAATTCTCTGGAAGAGAAGGGAAAGGATGGGGATATCGGCCGGTCACTGAGAGTTCTGGCGCAGGCTGTGGGAAAGTAGGAGGGGTCCTGGCTCTGCTGTGTCGGATTGCTGGGCAGGACGTCTTACTCCTGTTGGCATCGGGAACATATGATGTTTTGAAACGAATTGAACTTCAAACTATCGATGCTGTGGGAGTCAAATGGAGCCGAGATGGTCGCTGGATTGGGGTTTGGGATGCGCCTTCCTCTGGGTACAAACTCTGCATCTACACTGCAGATGGACATCTCTATCGCACACTTGAACGAGAGCCTTCTGACGACCCTCATCAGTGGGGTGTTGAAGGACTAGGGATTAAGACTGTTGAATGGGTCCCAGGTAATAAGTGGTTGGCTGTGGGAGGATGGGATCGACGAGTTAGGATCTTGTCAACGAAGACGTTTTCGCCTGTTGTATTTCTGGATCATACGCCAGTCATACATGTGCCGACTGCGCCAGTGTACACCGAACAGGTTGATGCGCAGGGGAACAGGACCTATTCTCTCACACAACAGCCTGTGACACCACCAAAAGCTCAGGTGGAGAAGAGTGACACAGGTCTGGTGAAACAGGGTATCAGTATCTTGTCATTCAACACAGATGGGACGCTGTGTGCAACACGAGATGATAGCACACCGACTACTGTGTGGATATGGGACCTAACAAGTCTGCGACCATGGACAATTCTCACACAACATTCACCGATTAAATCGCTACAATGGCATCACAGCAATACGGCATGTCTCCTCATCCAAACAACACACGACTCTCCAACAGTATACAAGTACACCGTCTCCCAAACTTTAGCAGCCTCATTATCGTCATCATCATTTACTCCTGGTCCACCCGAAATCCTATCCTTCGACTCTGAAATCAATAAACCGGCTAGCTCCGTACCCATCAAATGGACAACCAGCTGGCTACCAACTCACGCGGACAGAAAGCCTGCTTTCTCTCTCGGTCATCAACAAGGTTACATACTCATTTGGCCAGACGGGAAAGATCAAATTCTCAGGTTCGAGAGAGAAGATGGCGAGGAAAGCGATGACAGCTTATACGATATTTTGACCGGAAGAACGCCGGTCCCCAGGCTGCACGACAGCGATAATGGTAGTAGACAAAGTTCCGGAATTGAGGATAGTGGGCGCTTTCAAGGTGTGGTTGATAAAGAGCCCGTAGATATGACCTCATATGAAGGAAGTACGGGGAGTATGTCTTTTGATGACACGTTCCGAGAAAAGAGGAGGAAAGCTGGCGGCGGGGTCGGTATTGAGAGGGGGAGAAGTGTCTTTGATGAGAGTGGGTTGGATGAGATGTTTTGAGATTTTCTCAGGAATTTTGAGAGAGGTTGGTGGCGTTTTGGCGAACGCTAATGGGACTTGGGACTTGGGATTTGGGAGATATACCCTATATTTAATTACGATTTTACGACTCATATGCATGGTGAAGTCCGCAATGGGTGAAGCGACGTGTTCTCTAGTCCATGATGGGCTTTGTTATGGTTGCCGAATGGAGGTGGCTTCTGTCCTCTTAGATGTACCCAGAAAACAAAAAGACGGAGCGCAAACTCGACCTGAAGCAGTCCTTCGCCTTCTGGCACAACCCAACTGCCTTTCTCTCGTTTCGTGTCCTCTTCCATCCAGACCTGGTATTGTGCTGTAATTCCATTTCTGGAAGCCACCCAAAGCTGACCGCACTCTTCCTGACTACAACAATCAGCGACGCCCCTTGACGCTTGGACCACCCTCCCCGACGATGTCGACGCTGTACAGCCACCACATTCAGCCTCGTCGGAGTGGGGATGGACAACGACGTTTCCTACTGCCTGGGCATAGTTTTCCTCCTATTCAATCTACTGAATCTGATCTCATATCAAATCTGAAAGACTTTGCGCCATGGATGGCTTGTCAGGTGCAGCTAATGTCATCGCTGTCATTAATCTGTCTGCGAAGGTGGGGACGCTAATCTTCCAGTACTCAGTTGCTGTCAAAGACGCCAAAGGGAGACATCGAGACCCTCCAAAAGACGGTTTTAAACACGAGGGCAACTCTTGAGTCCCTTTTGCAGCTTTTGAATAAACACGACAAGACCCAACTTCCAGCTACACACAAACTATCGCTTGAAGAGTGTGGAAGATTATTCACCCAGATCAAGAAAGACCTGGAGCCTCGGAAGTCCCGAAAGGCTATGCACAGAATCGGTCTACGAGCTTTGAAATGGCCATTTACGTCAAAGCAAGTAGAGAAGTTGGTCGCCAATTTACAGAAGTATGAGCAGACTTTCACCCTTGCGTTACAAGTTGATCAAACGTAAGTGCAGCTTTGAACATAACTTTCCACTGTCGAAACAATTGACTAATCAAGATTCATAGAGAACTCATATATGGTGTTGATCGGAAGCTCAGCATTGTTGATAAGAAGACCGATGAGGTCTTGTCGAAGATTGATATAGTGAAATTGCCGATCGCCACAGGAGCTTCCTTCGATTCTCACAAAGACGAACACGACGCGAGATGTCTTGAAAATACCCGTGTCGAGTTGTTAGATGAGATCAACAAATGGGCAACTGACTTTAAAAGTAAGCCAATGTTCTGGCTGAATGGGATGGCAGGCACTGGAAAATCAACTATTGCTCGTACAGTCGCCCAGTTATTTCTCAATGATCACAAGTTGGGAGCTAGCTTTTTTTTTAAGAGAGGTGAGGGAGATAGGGGTAGCGCTTCTCGATTTTTCACAACAATTGTCACGGAGCTAATGACTTACATCCCGGAGATCAGATCAGAGGTCAAGAAAGCCATGGACAGCGATCCAGCGATACATGAGCGATCTTTAAAAGACCAGTTCGAGAAGCTTCTTCTGCAGCCACTGGATGCAATATCTGTGAAATCGTTTACGCCGTTTATCGTCATTGACGCGCTAGATGAGTGTGAGCGAGATGAAGATATCCGAGCGATTCTGCAACTGCTTTCGCGGACTGAAAGCGTCAATTTACGAATCTTTGTAACGAGTAGGCCGGAACTACATATTCGTCTAGGATTCAAGAAGCTATCTGACGGCACTTATGAGAACTTTGTCCTACACAATGTTGCAAAGCAAACAATCGAACATGATTTACGAGTATATCTTGAGCATAGTCTGGGAGAGATTCGGCAACAGAGATCATTGTCTACGGATTGGCCTAGCAAAGATCAGATACAGGCTCTGGTCGAACAAGCAGCTCCGCTTTTTATCTTTGCTGCTACTGCATGCCGATATATCAGTGACCAACGCGACAATCCAAAAAGGCGCCTGGAAATAGTGTTAGGATGTCGAAAAGTGACTTCAAAGCTTGATTCAATCTATCTTCCGATATTGAACCAATTGTTCGATGACGAGGATGAGGAGGATAAGGACATGTGGGTTAGCGAATTTCGGGAGATTGTTGGAAGCATCGTCATTTTAGAGAGCCCTCTCTCAGTTCAATCGCTTGCGAGGCTCTTGCAGAAACCACAAGAGGATATCAGCATTCGACTAGACTCTCTTCACTCCGTATTGAGCGTTCCTGACGCCGAGGATGTTCCTATACGGCTATTACATCTCTCCTTTCGCGAATTCCTCGTCGATAAGAAAAAGGAGGGGAAGATATCTTTTTGGGTTAATGAGAAAGAAACAAATGAGAGGACCACGTCGCATTGTTTGCGGCTCATGTGCAGCGCGCATGGTCTGCGTCAGCATATGTGCGATTTATTGCCAGGGTCAATGAGATTCAGGATCAAAGAGGAAAGAGTCACTAACATTCTCGTTCCCGAGTTGCAGTATGCATGCCGTTATTGGGTGCACCACCTAGAACAAAGCCAGAATCGCATCATTGATGGAGGCCCGGTCCATGCGTTTCTGCAAGAACATTTTCTTCATTGGCTCGAAGCTATGAGTCTCATTGGCGATACCCATAAATGTATCCACCTTCTGGAGAAATTACAGACAATGACGAATGTACGTTGAACTCAAGCTTTGCAGTTCCCTAAGAGACGACTTGCTAACATTACATCTACACAGTCATCAAAAGGCGAAAGTGCAAGTTTCCTCCGAGACGCAAGGCGATTTGTACTTCGATTCCGGCACATTCTCGAAGAGGTCCCTCTGCAAATCTACTATTCTGCACTCTTATTTGCTCCACAGGCTAGCGTTGTACGGCGAAGGTTTGCACCCCAGCTCCTAGGAGAAACTGAACTGCTGTCAATGAAGAGTGTAGACTGTGATGCTTGCCGAATCACCCTGGAAGGACATGATAATTACATCAACGCTGTATGCTTCTCTCCGGATGGTCGCTTGGTCGCGTCAGCCGCCATGGATTGTGAGGTACGGCTGTGGGAAGCAACGACAGGAACATGTCTGAGTGTTCTCACCGGCTATACCGGCCAGGTCAAGGCTGTAGTATTTTCGCCTGATAGCAGATTAGTTGCCTCAGCATCCGACGATAAAACAATCCGGGTCTGGGAAGCAGCAATCAATACACAGCCTATAACACTTAGCGGTCATTCTGGAGAAGTCAACGGGATATCATTTTCTCCAGACGGGAAATTGATTGTATCAGGCTCGGATGATGAGACCGTTCGAATCTGGGGAGTATCATCAGGTCTGTGTAGCGCTACTCTCACCGGCCATTCTAAACGCGTCGTTGCCGTCGCATTTTCCCCTGATGGCCGATTTGTTGCTTCGGCCAGCAAGGATAGGACAATACGGATATGGGAGACAGAGAAATGGGAAGGCCGTTGTCTTCGGCAGTATGAATATGGAATCACGGCCATCGATATTTCCCCAGACAGCAGATATATCGTATCAGGCCACGAGAACTTCCCAGTAGAGGTAGTGGATGTGAAGACAGGTGAATATCGCCACCTACTTCAAGGTCATACTGGCTTCATTAACGACGTTGCTTTCTCTCCTGACGGGAAACTGGTCGCGTCAGCATCGGATGATCGATCGGCGCGAATATGGGATGCAGATTCGGGAGAATTCCGGACCGCTCTTGAAGGCCATTCTTTCTGGGTCAGTGCCGTTTCTTTCAGCCCGGACAGTCAATTGGTTGTGACAGGGTCTGGAGACTTAACGGTACGCATCTGGGAAGCCGCGGTTGATATTAAACCTACTATCCTCGACACTCATAACAGGTACGTTGACGACGTGGCCTTATCATCAAATGGCAAATTCCTTGTGTCAGCATCCCGTACCGCGGAAATACGACTCTGGGATGTGTTGAAAGGGAAGTGCCACGCCACTTTTAAAGACCATACAAACAACATCAAGATGGTGACCTTTTCCCCAAATAATCGACTTGCTGCCTCAGCCTCCGTGGATAGTACGGTACGGTTGTGGGATGTGGAGACAGGTTCGTGCTGTGCTATTCTCGAGAATCATGAAAAAGCCGTCAACATCGTTCTCTTCTCTCCAGACGGTTGCCTAGTTGCGACAGTGTCTGAGGATCTGACGATAAAGCTTTGGGATAGTTTGACTTGGACGGAACGCAATACACTTCCAGGGCATTCTCGTCATATCAATGCCATCTCTTTCTCTCCAGATAATCAAATGGTAGCATCGGGCTCTGCAGATAAGTCATTACGCCTCTGGAATGCAGCGACTGGGGCATGCCAGTTCGTCCTCAAGGGTCATTCCAAAGGTGTTCAGGCTGTGACTTTCTCACCCAACAATAAGCTGGTTGCATAGACGTCTGCAGACTTGGGTGTATGTATCTGGAGCACTGCTACAGGAGCGTGCCACAGTACGCTGTCAGCAGGAGATATCACTCCGTTGATGACCGCTGTTGCTTTTTCTCCGGACAATCAACTCATCGCATCAATATCCGACACTGCAGTACAAGTCTGGGAGGTCTGCAGAGGCACTTCTTTGAGCACCATCAAAGGTAAATTCACCAATATTAGATATCTGAAGTTTACGCCAGATTGTCGGAGTCTTCAAACCAATGCAGGGAGAATTTCTCTCTCGATACCCAGCAAAGGAATATATCCCTCTCATGACAAGACGAATTCCCCGATCTTTATGCAGCATCAGTGGATTGAATATGATCAGAAACCTTTGATATGGATTCCGAAGGAGTACCGACCAACGTCTCTGGCCATACATGATGATATTATTTGCTTGGGAGGTATGTCTGGGCTTGTTACTTTTATTCGTATTGCAAAGCCATAGTTTTATTTAGGTTTGTCTCAGAAATCCCAAATTATGTAGATGTCAGAGGAGTGTGATGGATCCATTGATTGAAAGGGACGGGTCGGTTAAGATTTGGTTAAGGTGAGAAGGCGTCGGGTATCTGTGGCGCATTATGAGCTTCTGTGTTGTACGGGATGGGGGGAATATAGCTGTTGTGATAGTTCACGTTCATTTGTATATATATACGGGAACACAACGAACATAATGAATACGCTACAATTACTTAGTTTATACTGCTGCTTACCTTCTTGATCTTATGAATAACGTGTGGCCCGCTGTCCCATGTTCCATCTCGCACTCATTTTGTCAATGCATTCTGGACCATCCTAAAGAGCATGAACATAGTAGCTTATCAAATTCGAGCTATCGAATGCTTCAAATCATTGCCATGGCTATATTTGAAGGAAAAGGGTCATTGATGCAGCGACGCTGTCAACGCCATTGTCAACGCCACTATTACTTACTGCAATGTTGAGGAAGGTAGAACGCGGCGGTTTCAAGAGCGGCACGCCTAGTTACATATAAAGAGATCGAACCTCGGATGCCGCCAACCTACTGGCCGCAGCTTTAGAGGCAACTAAGGTATATATATACAGGAAGACAAACCGACGTCATGTTTATCTGGGTAGGGAAAGGAAAGAAGAACTGTTTGGCACTTTTTAATTCTCTTGAGTATTTTGACCTGTGGGTAAGAAAGGCTCTTAGCAAGAGTCGAGGAATGGATATAACACCTTGAAGAATCTCTGTTCTTCCACTACTATTACGCCAGCCTTCTAAAAAGAAGAGAAAAGGTAAATAAAAGAGAAAAATCATTCACAAGTAGTCCAATTAATGTATAACATTCAGTTTTGATCAGCGGAATTTCTTTCAATCTGCCGAGACTATTACACTTATTATGCCAAAATCCTACAATGAAACACTGATAACAGTCTTGGCCCTTTTTATTGGACATCATAAGCGGGGCTAGAAGGACCAGACTACCACGTGAAAGATCTGGTATCACGAGCGGGAGCCGTGTAGGATTATATGAACGAAGCGAACAAATTTACATCGAGTCATGATAGTGTAGTTGGTAGCTCTTAAACATACTTGTTAAACGCTTCGAGCTAGTCTTAGGTGCCGTAATATTCTTTAAACCACAATCATGTCTTCTACACCTGTGCCCCTCATACTTGGGCGGATTGCTTCTGCTGGGCACGCTTTCGAAGCGAACGAGAAGAGATCTCGTGAATCGTTGATTGACCTCGGCAGAGATTTGGTTGCTGCGCTGGAAATTCCTAGCGAGTTCCTCCAAAGAACTTTTTGGGCTGAGGTCAGTGTACTCCCTCATTGTTACAACTCGTCAATGCTGTTGACCTCTTCATATGGCTTCCTTACTTACTGTTTGATACAAATTATAGCCAGCACTGTCAGCGCATTGTAAATGTGCTGTCCGAGTTAAACTTTTTCAGCACCTTAGAGATTCTGGTGAAGCAGGTCTCACACCCTATGCTCTTGGGAGTAAGACAGGGGTGGATGTGCGTTTGCTGGAACGCATTATGCGCCTCCTCATTGCTATGAAGCTGATCACTTTCTCAAATGGCTCGTTCCACGGTACATTTTTAAGCAGCGGTCTTTCTGCCGAGAACTATCAGCAGAGTATTGATTTCTGCTACGATGTCGCTCGCCCATCGTTCAACAGCTTCCCAGAGTTTTTCAAGCAAACAGAGTACAAAATGCCAACTTCTTTGACTGATGGCCCTTTTCAATTCGCACACAAAACCCAGTTGCCGTTCTTCGAATGTCTCGTTGCAACATCTCCACATCTGGCCGAATTCAGTACCTTCATGTCAGCGTATCGCGCTGGTAAGGCCAATTGGTATGATCCAGGTTTCTATCCCGTTTCCGAACGCCTGATAGAAGGATTCAATCCCAGCACCAATGAAGTACTTCTTGTTGATATCGGCGGGGGCGAAGGCCACGATATGAGACTTTTCGCGGAAAAGCACCCGACCCAGCCTGGAAAGATCATCCTGCAGGACCGTGAACCCATCATCAATAGCATTGCGGAGAAGGAAACGATATCATTCATCAGCCAAGCACATGATTTCTTCACACCGCAGCCTATAAAAGCATAAACGAGCATACTCGCTACATTCTATCCTTCATGACTGGGGCGATGAAGATGGAATCATGATTTTGGAGAATCTTAAACCGGCGCTCAAACCCGGATACTCTAGGGTTCTTTTGAACGAGATTGTGCTGTCCGAAGAGAAACCAACCATCGCAGCTGCTTCAATGGATATGATGACGTTAGCCTATTTTGCTGTCTGCGAGAGAACTGAAGCTCAATGTAAGAACATTCTTGAGAAGGCAGGATTGAAGCTCTTGCAGATATATACCTTTCCTGGTGTTGCAGAGAGTGTAATTGAGGCGGAGCTTAGCGAATCATGAGACGATTATATATACTTGTGGTATATATCATTGTACCAGAACAGGTTACGAACAGCTTTCTAATTCTTCACATAAAGAATTTCTCTATATCAATATTACTCTTTGGGCAATTTCCACACAGGGATTAGCTATTAGCATTGAAAACGCCTTGAAAAGTAGAGTTGACTGATCGGATTTTGTGATCAACATCGTACGAGGATGATACAATTTGATCGGAACTAACAAGCAGGATCGCGAGTGGTATAATAGTTGGAATTTCCTCTGTATTCCTCCAGTAAGAATGTACTGCGAGGGAGGTCATTTTGGATTCGCGTTCAGGAGAACTCTCCTTTCACAGCAACTGTGTGCGATTAGACAAGCCTGAATAATAGGCGGAAATCGGTGTATCCATTTCAAGCATAGGAACAATTAAATAGCCAATGTAAAATAGACCACATGTGATAGATGAATAAATATGTATCAGTGTGGTTTTCAAGATGGATACGAACGTCCTGGCAAACGTCGGTGCCAAGCCTTGCTTAGTCATTCAATCTCCGCCTCATCGCAAGCTCAACTTCACCTCTGTCCAAGCTCTCTGCAACCCACGCTACAAAACTCCCAGATACACTTGTCAACTAACCGAAAAAATGGCGGGGGACCACGGACACGTTAAAAGTATGTCCCGCACACCAACTTGCCCCCAATGGTCGCAATTGCTAACGCGAAGACAGCGATCCACCTGGATCCCGCATACGTCAAATGGAACCGTACGTTGCCCTCTCTCGCCGAATCGCCCCTGCTTACAGTTTCACGAATACTTGGACCCATGTCTTCGTTGATTGGACTGCTATCTATGCGTGGTTGAGAGTCTGTCAGGTACTAACGATGGAACAGACATGATTGTCAACCGACACAAGTACTTCCGCTGGACCCCACGAACAGCCTGGATCACATTCGCATATGTCGTTGCGGTACCAAGCATGCTATGTGTTGCTGGATATATGACCGACGTGAGTTTGTTGGAGGAATGGTGTCGGATGGAATGGGATGCTAACGGGTTATAATAGGGCAAATGGGACATGCGCGGCAAGAGGAGGGGTGATCTCGTTGTTGAATACTAAGTCGGCAGAATGATTGAGACTTGGGGGAAGCAGATGGGTGCGCAAGGGAAGATGTAAATATAGAAATGGCACCGAGGTTCAGCAACATCAAATTCACAAGTTTCAATACAGTTCCTTGAGTTGCAGATATGAAGACTTATTGATTGGTATCATCCGTGATCACCCGCTCCAAGGCATTTATCTACGCCATCCGCTATGCGTCTATAATAAAGGTTGTAACTTGTTCAAAAGCCTCTAAACCATTCAGCTGCCCAGATTTCGAGAAAAGAGTGCCAAGCGTGGATAATGCGGGACCACTAATCCTTCACATCGTCCATCTGCTTGCGCTGAGCCTCTTCCTTTTCAATTTCCCATTTCTTCAGCCACATAATGCGCTCGCCATCCGGTGCGACATGCAGCGGCATCCTAACAGCACGCTGCCAATACTTCATTGAGCGTTCGTTGATGCGAATGCTCGGGTGATCAAATACGTATTTCAGCATAGAGTAATAGGCCTCGCACTCCTCCTGTAGGCCGAGGACTCGAAGACAGCGAAGAATTCGGGTAATGCGGAGATGGTTATGATCAAACCGGACGGCCCAGTTGCGGAAGGCTTGTTGCCAGTGCGGAGCGAGATCAATGTGATATCCTTTGGGAGAAGATTCGGTCTTGGTTCGGTTGCCTGTATTTGCTGAAGTTGAGCTTTTGGTGGCTGTGGTAGAGTTTGGCTCAGCTTCTTGCGCTCCTTGATGAGAATTTGAGTCCCCATCAACAACCTTAGTCTCTGTCCGCTGTGTTGTTGCGACATTTCTGGCAGTTGGCATCGGTTTGGACTTCTCTTGGGCAGGCTCCTTGGGTTTCTGTTTTGTTTCTTCATCTTGCTTCTGAGCAGGCTCGCTTTCGGCAACCTTTTCTTTGCCCTTGCCAGTTGGTTCACTCCTATCCTCACCCTCGCCTTTGTCTTGTGCCTCTTGTTCGCCCGTCTCTTCATCTTCCTTCGACACTCCAACTCCCACAAAACCGTAGAAATTCAACATCCTCTCAAAGCTCCTACGCAAATTAGCTCTCAACTCCTCCCTCTCCAGGAACGCCTCCATGACTTCGCGGTCAATGACCGGAGCTTCCCAGTTGAATGGCGAGCCTTCAGGAAGTGGGAAAAGCATCTGGATGTAATTGTGACAGCGCTCAAGTTTAGCATCACTCCACTCGAGGATATCGTTCAGTGTGCGCCCATGGGCATCTTCTGCCTTGATTTCAGGGTCATAGAAGCTGATAACAAGGCCCGAATTAGGTTCCGGTTCGGAATCTGAACCATCGCCTTCACCAAACTTTGTGGTTAGAAATCTGAATCCCTTATTCGAAGACATTGTGGGGAGCGATGGCTCTGTGGATTGTGCGGTTTCCTCGTAGCGGGTAGATTGTGGAGTTGAGTTTTGTCGCTTGAGCAGCTGGGAGAGGAAATTGGTGCGTGTGGACTGGAGCTTTTGTTTCTCGCTTTCTGTAAAGTGTTCATACATTGTGACCGGCTCAGTGAAGTAACAATTTTGGGTTTCCTCTCACCTCGAGCGAGGCCCTGGAGGAGGCGTGATTAAGAACTCAGGTTCCAAGTCGCGTTGTGGAGGCTGAGTGCTAGGCAGCGACAAGGCTGACCCGCTCACAGACTGAGCTGGGCCCGTAAGTTTCACTGCAGGGCTCTGTTGCGAGCCCAAGGTTACTGTCTCGTATTCCTGGGTTTTGACTTCAGTTTTGTTCAGCTAAGATATCTTTCCGTTGTGGCTCTGGTAAGGACGCACTGGTGGGTGGTACAAGTTGGGTGCCTATTCCACATTAGGTCTAGCCTATGATTGTGCTCGAAAAAGTCCTGATCGGCATTGCACATCACCACCACTGTTCTTCCACAAACCTGAAACTCTACGTTACTGTTAGTACAATTTACTATGAGTGTATCTCTATACCTAGCTTTTTACACGCCTTTCTTGTCTCATTTTGGGCAGCGCTTATCTCTCTCCCTGTCCTAGCATATCATGCAAATTGCTGACGTCAATGGCGCATTTTGTTGAGCAACACATAAGATACAAGATGCTGGAAACAATTGGTTTGAGCTTTAGTCTGGAGCAGGCATTTTTCATACTTACTAGAGCCCAGAGCAGCCGAAAGAGTAGACGGCCTGTTGGTGTGGCACGCCGTCATGCAGCCTTTCTTTTTCGCCAATTTATGACGGAGGTATTCGATCAGGTTAACAGGGGGCAAAATCTGGGAAGCGTGATTATTCTTTCCCGCCCATTGGGCACCCAATGGTTAGCCATTGCGCGTAAGATAGTGTGTCTAGCTGGCCACATTTGGTAGAGGCAAATCCGGTTTGGCGGTCTGGCTAGGACGTAGTACATAAATCCTTTCATGCCTCTTCATAATATTCATTAGACATTGTGCCTGTGACTTTCATCATGAGTTCAGAAGGTATCTGCCATCTTACCACATCGCTGTGTTGCCACTAACGATTACTAACTTCTCTCCAGACCAAAAACCTACTCCTGAGAACAGCACCCTGTTTCAGGGTTTCGAATGGAACTGCCCAAACGACAATGCCCATTGGAAACGACTTACTCATGAGATCCCCAAACTCAAAGCCATCGGAGTAGACAATGTTTGGCTACCTCCAGGCTGCAAAGCCGCGAATCCCGAAGGCGTGGGCTACGATATCTATGATCTCTACGACCTAGGCGAATTCGACCAAAAGGGAACCCGTGCCACCAAATGGGGGTCCAAGGAAGAACTGTTAGAGCTATGCAAGGTAGCGAAGGAAAACGGTGTGGGCTTATATTGGGATGCCGTGCTGAACCATAAAGCTGGCGCCGATCGCACCGAGAAATGTAGGGTAGTTGAAGTCGACGAGAATGACAGAACGAAAGAGGTTTCCGAGCCGTACGAGATTGAAGGATGGCTGGGCTTCGATTTCCCTGGTCGTGGCGACAAGTACTCAGCTATGAAGTACCACTGGGAGCACTTCAGTGGCACTGACTGGAATCAAGCCAACGAAAAGAAAGCTATCTACAAAATCCTTGGCGACAATAAGGGCTGGTCTCACTCAGTAGCTGATGAGCAAGGCAACGCTGACTACATGATGTTTGCCGATCTCGACTACTCGCATCCCGAAGTCGCTGAAGATGTGAAGAGGTGGGGTGTATGGATCACCAAAGAGCTAGGCCTTAAGGGCTTCCGACTCGATGCTGTGCAGCACTTCAGCGAACGCTTCACCAACGAGTGGATCGATAATCTACGAGACGAATGCGGCCATGACATCGTCCTTGTCGGAGAGAACTGGGTTCCAGACGTCAAGACAATGATACAGTGGCTCGAGCAAATGCACCATAGATTTTCCCTTTACGATGCTCCTCTCCTCAACAACTTCTCCTCCATCTCCAAAACCCAAGACGGTGATCTCCGCAAAGTCTTCGACAACACCCTAGCCCACGAAGCGCCCGTCAACGCCGTCACAGTAGTAACGAACCACGACACGCAACCTGGTCAGACTATGGACACGCCAATCGAAGACTTCTTCAAGCCACTCGCGTATTCACTCATCCTGCTCCGCCAGGAAGGCTATCCGTGTCCTTTCTACGGAGACTTGTACGGTCTCCGCGAGCCCCATGAAACCCCACCGTCGTGCTCCGGAAAACTCGCAGATCTTATTCTTGCTCGGAAGCTCTATGCCTACGGCTCGCAGGAGGATTACTGGGACAATCCGAATTGTATTGGCTTTGTGAGGCGTGGTACTTGGGACAAGAAGGTAGGATTGGCGTGCGTGATGAGCAATACTGGGCCTGGAGCATTGAGAATGGCAGTTGGGGACATGCATGCTGGTGAGAAATGGACTGATGTGTTGGGTTGGGAGCAGGGCGAGGTGGAGATTGATGAGGAGGGCTATGGAGAGTTTAAGTGTGGAGGGACAAGTGTTAGTGTTTGGGTGAATAAGGAGGCGGAGGGCAAGGATAAGTTTCCGGTGAATTTTGACGCGGATATATACAAGAACTAGAAGTGTATGGGGAAGATTTAAAGTAGATTCAAGATAGATATACCGTTCAAGTGGTGGGAGGCGGGGTAAAAATGGAAGGATAGATACCAGACTTGAAATCAGCTTGGTTTATGTACCATATATTCGTCCTTTTCCGTAAGAAGGGCGTCTCTACCTAAATTCCACATCGAAACTTCACTGTGCATATAGTTCAATCACATTCACAAAATCAATCAGAATAACACTGCCAAATACCCAATAACACTGATAGCTTGATTCAAACACTCAATATCCCTATATTCCAAAATCCCATCCGAAAACACACAACCCTAATTCCAAAAAAAAAATATCCCCATACTCATACAAAATCAAATCAAACAAAAAAAATCCCTCCTTGCCTCTCATAACCCAAGCTCCAACCTACTCTACTCATCCCTAAACCCCCACCGTCCAGTTTGATCCAACCCCAAAGGATTCTGACCCGTCTGCTCCTTCCCAGCAATCTTCTCGGGCTTATTATAACTATCCTTGTTATTCCCACCCAGGACATCCATCCGCTCGTCTTTCTCGCCGAGCAGAGGTCCTAGAGCGCCACGTGTAGTGCCGCCGACTGCGTTGCCGAGGGGGCCGGTGACTTTTTCGAGGGGCGCGCCGATGGGGCGGAGGGCGGTGCCGAGGACTTTGCCTATGGGGATGTTAGGGATGTGGGTGTTTTTAAGGTGTTGAGGGAGAGGAAGGGGGGGGGTTTTTACCGGCTGGGTCGCCGATGCCTGATAGGAGGCCGCCGGATCCTTGGTTCTGGTCTTCTTGTTCATCTTTGGAGGCGGTGGGGATGTGTTCTTGTTCTTTGTTGTTCGACATTTTTTTTCGGCTTTTTGGTCTCTTCTCTCTTCTTTTGTCAAGCGAAATTGAAGCAAGTCAAGTTATAAAGATCTTTCTTTGAATCGTACGTTCGTTCAGTCGTCAAGAAGTTCAAAAACTGTAGTGTAGCAATTATCGTCTTCAACACCCTTGATCTATCTCATTCCATAATCGGCCCATCCACCCGTTTTATGCGCAGCCTCCACATCCATCCAAGCTTTCGGCACATTGGTGACGTCAGGCTTGTGGCACCACTGTTGGCGGTTGGTTGACGTTGGTGCTGGTGATCGCTAGCCGGAAGCAGGTTAGCGTAGGTTTCTCCAACGACGACATCGCGCCGTTGGTCCAGGTCCGCAAGTGCCTGAAAGCGGTGGAAGTACCTTGGAAATGCTGTGGAATGGTAACAGGGCTGTGTATAGTAGGGAGGAATATGTCACTGCTGCAAGGGCTTGTATGGCATGAGGAACGACATGGTACGAAGTAGTCACTGCACTGACAGAGCTTTGGTGTACTAGTGGTATTCGACCCTCACCAGCATATGTGTGGTGCAAAAGGAGAAGTAGAATAGTCAGATAATAATAATATTGTTGTTTTTATATTATCGAATCCTTAAACCTTTGATGCATAACCGCAGTGACCGAACCAAAAAGCAAAGACAAATTGTGACTAAAGCGAGAATCTTAGACCATAGAAAACCAAACGCCGAACAAAATGCCATGCCAAAAGAAAGCAGCTATCTATTATGTCATTTTAATGCATGTCATTCAAACACGCGATAAAGCCGTAACAGATGTCCAAGCGCGCTGAATGACCCAGGAATACTCAAACTCCTCCACTAACTCAAGAAAGCGTGAATGTTTGAAGTAAGGGAAGTGACAGACGCTGAAACGCGACTTAATATTGTCACCTTTTGTATACCAGAAACTCCAGTGACAAAAATCAGGTCTCCCAGGGCTGTCTGGGGTGTGCAAAACTACCGTAACCTCTGGGCTCGTCTTCTTCCAGCAGACTATCCAGAACGCTACCAACATCGGTGTTGGTAAAGGTCATAGCATCTTCCTCATCGAGCTTCTTGCGCATCCGATATGTTTGAATGCTAACATAGACGACCAGCGCCGTTCCGAATATAAATCCAGTAATAGCCAAGAAGGTGTTGACTGGAACTGGATTACCATTAAAAGTACTTTTGGTCAAAGCATCGATACCGGTTTGTGAAAGATTAACAAGTCCGGAGAAGCAGATAATAGTGCCATACACGCGTCCGAATGTTGCGAAGCCGAATACCTTGGTCGCGTAGTCGGACATGGCGGAGTAGTAAAGGGGACGTAGAACGACGAAAAGTAGAACGTTGACATAACCAGCCCACAGAGCCGGGATTGATCCAACGATACCAATAGCAGTAATAATGACCACGAGAATAAATAACACGCTTGGAACGCTCACGTTGTCGAGGAGCATGCCAAGGAAGGGCGTACTAACAACGCCTCCAATAGGGAGGGCCCAATCGAAGAAATCATTAACCTTCGTAGCCAGTTCGACAGAATCGAGCATGTAGATGTATTGTTCTCTAATGGTTGCAATGAAGTAATTCATTCTCACCATCTGCAAGACTGTCAGTAGCGTGAGAAGGATAAACCATGGGGTGAGCATTTGTTCCTTTGCGGTCTTGTTGTGCAGTGCTCCCCATACTCCGGACGCTTCCTGCCGATGTTCCTCTTTCTCTTCCCGCTTCTTACGCGTTTCTGGGTCACCAACAAGATTGTCGAGCTTGTTTAGCCGTTTGCGACGGCGAACACTGCGAGTCTTCCTGCGCCTCCACACTTCATCTTCCGGAAGCTCTTCATCCGAGTCATGCACATCTCGCATCGGATCCTCTGCGCGAGCAATTTTCATCTCCAGCTGAGGAGGTGTCTTGTAGCTTTCGCTCGGAAGGAAGGTGAGCTGCGCAATGAAGATTGCAGTAGGGACTAGGAGATAGATAAGAAAGAAGGTTTGGGGCTTGAAGCTTCCGTTGCTAGCTTCGTAGGCGAGCCTGTAGAAGAGAAAAACTGCCGCGGACGCGTCAAAGGCGCCAGTGACTAGCGCGACAATAGTCCCGGAATATTTTGGGAAGGCGTTCGCAATCTGAAATGAAGGCAGAAAGATGAATGTGCCTCCGAGAGCGAGAAAGAAATTACCAAGCGTATAACCGTCAAATTCATCGATCTGGAATGCGAGGCTCATGAGAATGCTACCAGCAGCAAGACAGAGACAACCAATAAATTGACATAGCCTGGGTCCGTAGCGGTCGAGCATCGTTCCGACGGGGAGCGCGGACACGTTGGCTGTGGTCGATGCCAGCGAAAAGAAAAAGTTGAGTCGCAAATCCTGCTCGAAGCAAACCTCGACATTTTCATCCAGCTCTTCTTGCGTGCACAAATCCCGGTAGACGCCCTCGCGGATGAGAATGGGCTTGAGAGCGGCGAATCCAAAAACAATTCCACTTGCGAACCAGCACGCAAGCACGATTGAAATTACTTGGGCTGCATTGGGCTGTCAGTAGGCGTAGGCGCAGTGATTTTTGGGAATCTGATACATACCGACTCGCTTCACGGTTGAGACATTGTAAGGCGTAATACCTCCATAGTCGTCAGACTGCTCCGGGGGTTTCAACGCATCATAGCTAATGGCACGTCGAACTGATTTTCCGGTGCTGTAAACACCAGTGCTTTCAAAGGAGAGCCGGCGTTCGGATGCGCGCTCGGTTGAGAGGGCGCGCTCTATTGGCGGAAGGAACAGATCAACAAGAGCCTCCTCACGGTCGGTACCTTCGATCTGAGTAACGTGCTGCACGAGAGACATGTAGGGCAGCCAATTGGTACGTCAGAGGAAAGCTGCAGCGCCAATTTGAAATGCACTCGAGGCCCAGGGAAAAAAGTTGGAGTGAGGAGATTCAAGGTCGGTCGGAGAGGGGCCAGGCGCTGCAATTATATCCGATCGAGACGGACCCTGGCACGATCACGAGGGTCACACGGCTCTGGTGCGCATGTACTATCGACAAAAATTTAATAGGGGCTGATCTGAGCGGTCATCTACAGTGGTCGTGTCGTGGAGTTGCACCTCTGCGCTGCGTCCCCAGAGCTTGCTCGTCTTGTATCTGTAGATGTTTGTGTAAAACGGCTTTATCCTATCATTTGTCTACACAGAAGTGAAAATGTTGCAGCTTGATTGGTTCTGGGATTGCGCAATACGAAGGCGATTGGCCCGGTTAAGGCAAGCGCCATCGCCGATCTACCCGACTCGACTGTTCACGCAACTTCCATCAGATGCACTGAGCGCACACAAACACACAAAAACACACCAGGGGAAGGGGAGGGGATGGAACGGGGCACATACAAATACCAGCACCAGCAGCTTATCATCATCTTGCTCATCTGCAAACCCAATCCCCGTCTCAATGCCGTGCGCCGTGCGCCGTGGTTGGGCCGGTTACCAACAGACTGGTCTATCACACTCGCGCTGCAGCAGGCCGTGCTGCATCCAGTCAGTTTCTGGTGATAATGCACTCTCCAGCTATCAGGACTCACCTCACCCCCGCAGACCTATGGCTACCTAAAGCACATTCCATCGGTGGTCATGCCAAAACGCTCTGGAAGCTTCTGAGAATTAATTGACGAACTGCTGCTGTTCTGCTCTGTCAAAGTAGTGCACATAGTCCCCACTAAAGGGCATGATGTAACTAATGCCGCCTTCCGAAAGTTCTAGCGCTCCCGCAACAGAACATGGCATGAGGCCTGGGGGAACCATGGAATGTGGCCGCATCATGCGACGCAGTGGCCGGCAGTGATATCATGCTTCCAATTGATATGGAGCCAAATGACTAATGGGGGAGAAAAAGGTTTGCACAAGATTCGAGACGGTGCTAAAATCACTGCTCACAGCCAATAAGGGCGCTCGGTCGCAAAATGAGACTGCAGCCACCATACAAGGGTTCATAAGAACCTACTTGGGCCTAGTTTATCCTAGACATTCAAGTCAAGCAGCATTGAATTTCAAGAGAAATAGAAGCAGTATGAATTTCACCTGGGCGCTGTTACCTTACCTCTTGCTTCACAATTCTTCCGATCTTCACACTGTCATGTCCTGCCTCCCAATGAAAATGACCTGCACCGCGTGCCAAAAATCTGCAACAATGAACACCCATATACTACTCTGCAATAGGAGAGAATACCCACAATTTTGGCACGACAACAAACATACCTGACCTCTTGAAATGCCAGAAAAAGCAGCATCAATGGCAAACGACAAATCCCAAGAAACGAGGCCGATAACAAGAGCCCTGATATTGGGCATCTTGGGGAGTGCATCTGACTATGAGGATGACCCGCAGCAAGGTTCGAGAAGCGACCACAAATCATGGGGCGGGGTGGATGACACCGTGCCCGAAATAGGCCTTCCGGGGTCTGACAGTGCTACCAACTTGACGAGAACGACTCAGTGGCTTGACGAACTGTGTGAAGAAGAACAGTCCCGAATTGACTGGATGCCAGAATATCAGTGTCTGCTTCCATTCAAGGCCCCAGGCTCTGGCATGGATACGACAATCTTGGAGTCCATACGTCAAGGGCATGGCCCACGACCCCAGAATATCGAGGACCTACTAGCACCTCTGAGGTTGAATGATACTAGACACCCTGTAGATTCCGGAGGAGCGAATTTTGAAGAAACATATGAAGAGATGCTCAAGGTACTCCAGGCATGGAATAGCTATGTATCGGTCGACCTCGACGATACTAAATCCGGGCAAATGCTTCGTGAAGTCCTCGATGATAGGATGCATCTCATGACCGAGATCATGAACCAGAAGCAGGATCCCATGATGTTGAATCGGAATTCTGCTCTTTTGTTACACACTCTTTGGGTTTTCCGCCCTGAGATTATGGACTTTTATAACCAGGATCCCTCTGAAATCTTGGTCCTTTTGGTGGGTAACATTCGGGTAGCGAACCCAGATATCGATGATGACGTAAAAGAAAACATACTCAAGGTACTGCTTATGCAAGTTGCTTTTGAGTTTCATCACGAGGAGGGGCTTGCGAACGAACGGGAACGGATGAGACACATGGTACGTTCAGCATGGAGCCGACGAGACTTTGCCGAAGTCAAACGCTTACAAGACGAGAAAATGAAATGCAACAAGAAGAGATTTGAAGAGGGTGCCCGAAGAGTCATTGACACCATCAAGAACACACGCAAAAATCTAAAGCAGAAGAAACTCGAGGAACTGCAAGGACTTACAGTGCAACAGGCGGGGCAGAAGTGGGCAGTGGCAGATCTGGTGGATGTTTCGTGGGATCTTGTGCAAAGGAGCTGTGATGAGGCTGATATTGCGTTGGAAAAGGCGTGCCGAAGATGGTCTGATAATGCCGGGGCAGACTATGATGCCGTAGAAGGGCATTCTAGTGTGATACGTGGGCTTCAGTACCGGACTTTGACGAGGGGTTGGAAATTTGCGGCCATGGACCATGAACATTTGGGCTCGGAGACAAGGGAGGACATCCAGAGAGCGCGAATGCAAGAGCCGGGCACGGCAGAAATGATGATGGGCATCGTGGAAGATACGGCGACGGCGAAAATGGCAGCAGGTCGCATTTTGGAGCACATGGAAGAGATGGAGGCCTCGCTAGAAGAAATTCTGGAGGCCGCAAGCAACCAGTTTCGCGAGTACGACTCACTCCTGCATGCAATGGATGGAAGGGCAACGGAGCAAGCCGTGAAGTGAGACTGGTGGTGAAGCCAGAGCTGCGGATGAAGGAAATGTAAGGCTATTGGACATGGCTCAGGGATGTCGGGAGGTTTTAGTACCAGCTCCGGAGCTTCGGAGTTAAGAGAGGAGAGGTGGTTGGTGTGCTCACAATGATCGGACAGCCATTGGCCGCCGGAAAGGGTCGGCGGCGGTGGGAAAACTGTAGGATGCGGAATCAGAGTTGAGATAAAACTGTATAGATATATTATAGTGTTCCAAACGCGAAAAGAGTGTTGCGAAAGGCTGATGTTGGACGGGGCAAGGCGCGGTCAACAAAGCAGGAGCAGCCCCATTCGTCATTGCAAATCGCTCAGTGTAGGCAGGTGCAGGCAAAAAGGAAGCTACGGCAATTGGCAGTCCCACCTTCTGCAACCTAAGTGGCAGCTTCTCTCTGCGTTAGCTGTCCAGCTGCTGGGCAGAGGCCGAGGACTGTAAAGTTAGATTCATGAACTCGAGCACCCGTATCAACAGATGAAAATGCGGGACAAATTAAAACTAAAAATCACTATCGCACTGAGGCCAGGTGTGTTGAGTGATTAAAAACCATGGTTTCCTAAAGCGCGCCGAGCACGCACAATTCTACGCAATGTGAATGGCAGATAGGCCTGCCAAGACTTTCTGGCAGCACGCTCCGTGAAAACCCGGCAAGAAAGGCCCGGGGCGGCGCAACGGAAAATCTTGTCCAACCTCATCATCAATCTTGACTTCTACATCTACACGCTCCTCTCCACTCAACCCTTTTGTTTCCATCCGTCGCTCCCAGTCCCATCGAAGCGAAAATGGCTGCTGCTGCTGACAAGATTGATGCCCTCAAGGCCAAGGTCGACCCGACTGCTCCCACCGGCCTGGCCCTCTACTCAAGATTCGCCTTCGCTGGCGCTGTCTGCTGCTCGGTCACCCACGGTGCTCTTACTCCCGTTGATGTGTACGTTTTGTTCTACTCTTCTCATTTGCCTATTTGGACGCCGTGATGGATGCCAATGGCTGGTCGTGACGAGTCCTGATCGATCGCGACCAAGGACCTGTTTTTCTTAGCAACATGAATGGCTAACTCGCAAACAGCGTCAAGACCAGGATCCAGCTCGACCCCGTCACCTACAACAATGGTTTGATTGGTGGCTTCAAGAAGGTCATCGCTAATGAGGGTGCCGGCGCTGTCTGGACTGGTTTCGGTCCTACCGCCGCCGGTTACTTCCTTCAGGGTGCCTTCAAGTTCGGTGGATACGAGTTCTTCAAGCAGCAGAGCATCAACTTGCTCGGCTACGAGACCGCCTCCAACAACCGCACCGCCGTCTACCTTGCCTCATCCGCCTGCGCCGAGTTCTTCGCTGATATTGCCCTCTGCCCTCTCGAGGCCACCCGTATCCGTCTCGTCTCTGAGCCCACCTTCGCCAACGGTTTGATTGGTGGTTTTGGCAAGATCCTTAAGAACGAGGGTGTCATGGCCTTCTACTCTGGCTTCGGTCCCATCCTTTTCAAGCAGTACGTTACACAGGTTTATTATGTTGAGAAGAGATGAGCTGACATTAGCAATCAGGGTTCCTTACACCATGGCCAAGTTCGTCGTCTTCGAGAAGGTCAACGAGGCCATCTACAAGGTTGTCGACAAGTCCAAGACCTCCGATGGCATGCAGACCGTCTACAACCTCGGCTCCGGTCTTATCGCTGGTTTCGCTGCCGCCATCGTCTCCCAGCCCGCTGACACTATGCTTTCCAAGATCAACAAGACCAAGGGTGCTCCTGGAGAGGGAACCACCAGCCGTCTAATCAAGATCGCCAAGGAGCTTGGTCTCCGTGGCTCTTATGGTGGTATCGGTGCCCGTCTCTTCATGGTTGGTACTTTGACCGCTGGACAGTTCGCCATTTACGGTAAGTATCTGTCCCCACTATCCCAATGCTGCTAGTTACTAATTTCTCTTCAGGCGATATTAAGAAGGCGCTAGGAGCCACAGGAGGGGTAGAGATCGCCAAATCATAGACGTAGTGAGCGTAATGGAGCTGGTAAAGGTATGATACCAAGATAGCCATGACATATGGACGTTTTTGTACGTCTCAGGGGAGGCTGCTAATCTCGGGAGAAAAATTCGGTTCGTCTTTCTTGCATATGGCTGGCATGGTTGCGATAAAGTTTTGTTTTCAGTCTAGTTTTTCCATTTTATGTGTTTGCGTTTATTTGCAGCCGCATACCGATAGATTTTCCCCACATTATCCCGCTGGTTAGACGGTGGGCGTTGTAACAGTAGGATCGAGTAGGAAACATTTGCTGCACAATAGACAGAGCGCTATAGTTCGAGGAATGCGGATGTCTTGATTCTTGTAACCATATACCGTGTCTAGCGTCGAAGTATAGTCAGGACAAAATCTTTAGGCCAACACGATCTACCTGAGCAGGCTTATTGGCTTCAAACCATTTTATCTTAGGGAAAGAGTAAGACGTCAAATCTTGTTTTGTTGCCTTCCATTCCGTAAAATACACAAAATCTTAGTAGGTTATTAGATAATTTTGATGGCTTCAAGTACTTAAACTCATTTCCGGATTTTTACTGCGATGTAAGACCCCGCACTTCTTGGCTCTCAAGTTTAATATTTGTTAAGCGGAAGAGTATAAGTACATGCCGCATGTCTGGATTCATTCAAATTCGTCTCCTACAGTCGGAGAGCCTGCTGTGGAATTCACCCTGTTCCTAATTGGGACTAGCGTCTTCTAGTTTTGGCTTGGTGCTCGAGGCTCTCTCTACTTCCCCAGTTGTTTGTACTATTCTTATGTGCATTTTGTCACCGGATACTGCAGACCTTCCATCGCAGCATCTATCGGCGCGGAAGTGACGGGCATGCGAATGAGTGTCTTGCAAAGCCAGAGACGGTGGTAGAAGGCCCGAAAGTGGGATCATCTGGTAGGTCGATTCATCGTAGGATTGCCCTTTTGCCTATCTAAGTATGACTTGCAGAGATCTTGAGCATGCCGCTTTCATCTTCCTCATTCTGAAATGTGTAGAATTCAGCGTCTTCCCACCGAAGGCACATGTGAGCAGGCCTCATTGGGCTACGTGCTATACCTCCACCTCTGCCACATAAATCGATCATGAGGAGAAAATATGAGGTGAGATTAAGGATTGTTCGCATATGAATGAATGGGCTAAGATAAGATAACCAGGACTATAAAGCTTTGCTAGTATGATGATGTGCTGCTGTTCTGATGCCCTCTTGGTCTACGAGGTCGCCTTCCACAAGTTTGTACAACTCCCGTCGCAGGCCATGCATATCGGCTGCAGAGTGCTGGCACTTTTGCTGCATGATATTTTTGATCATGCGCATATAATGAACCTTGGTTTTGACACTTATCTTGTCGTTTACGAGGCCGATGCGCGAGCGGACAAGGTATCGGGGGTATTCGTTCAGAGTGACGGTGTCTAGTAAGTTGGCCCCTGAGTGGAGCAGAAGACCTCTCATGTTGCAGAAAAGTCCGAACATTATAATATGTGGTCGAAGCCATTAAACGTCTCTTACAAGTTAAAAAGTCTATCTATACTTTAAGGTATAGAGCCCAACAAAGCCAGGGATATAACTTCCTACCTCCTCTCTACGATATAACACTTAGAAGCGAACCAAGGTGTTTAGGAAGCACGCAGCTTATTTCAGGGCTTTCCCTCCACGCCAGAGGGGGGCCCAACCGTATGTAAAGTTAGAGGTCTCGACATCGGCACTAGAGTAGATATCCGCTATGAATTCAGCGAGCTGTTGTTGGGACATTTGCAGTTCATTAACGGTTGTATGTACTACTGGTACTTCGATGATGGCTATGTACTGTAGTGCCGTATAGTCTTGACACTCAGCTTGCCACTAACGCGATCGATACGGGAGCGGGTAAAGTAGCGGGCACATTTTTTGAGGAGGGATAGAATTTGGGGCATTGGCGTTAGGGGTGTATTTATGTAAAAATACTAAGTTGACAGCTACCCTCTTAAGAAAGGATGTAAAGGCAGCGCGTAAGCTTCAAGCGATCTGGGACCAACGCATCGAAATAATATATAATAGCTTGACGCCAACAACATGAACCAAATACATCAATTTTAGATAAGAATCAGGGTCATTGAAGACAACGAAATGTTTTAGCTAGCATATAGGTAGGAACTTCATTATTGACTAGCTTGAGGCCCAGAGTTCTAACAAAATGTCAAATACTCAAGGCTGATCCTTCGATTCACTTGTAGCGCTCAGAATCATATGGACCGCCTAGAGCTGATGTAACATAAATCCGAAATGTCTTGAAGTTAATCAGTAAGTATTAAGGTGATGCATAGAGCTGTTTTGTCGCAACACATTGGTTTTATAATCTTTCATCTTACCAGTATCCCGCTTTGCGTTGCGCTATACTTTAGTCACTTGGTTTCGTGGATAGGCTCTATCCTTGAATTCTCACTCGAAACTCTTAGGTTCCATTGATTATATATGCTAGAGCTATTCCCATTCGACTATTTTCCCGCCATTCCCGCTGTCCTTGGGTCTTCCTACTTCCTGCGCTTGCAGCTTCCTTTGTGGGCTGCCCAACGAGCTTCACGTCTAGATTGATACCCTATTTGTCACTAACCCTACCCTTCCACTTCGCATACAAACCATTTAGCAGCATCTGGTTCCCTCACAGTTTGTGAAAGAGTGAATGATTTCTATTCCCACATGTGTCAAAATCGCCCGATTCTTCCAGCCTTGGCAACGTCCATTGGATCTGTCTCTTTCAGCAAGTGCTATGTAATGGTCCTATCCGCTGATATCCCATCAGCTTATCTAACGAAGAGGCATATGTAGGATAAGATCAGCTTCGGTTATTAGTTCCGAAAATATGTGTCTTCCATGTCCCAAATTTGTCGCCTTAGCGCACCATACAATACAGATTGTTGCCCCGTATGCGTCCTGATCATATCGCGCAATCGACTGTCGCAATCACGTTTCGGAGTTGGCTGGTGAAGCCTTCGCACGAAGCTTTGGCTCGACGAACGGGTTGAGCTCCCACTGCTGCTTCAATGGTCTTCGTTTTTGGAGGCCATCTTAGGTGTCCGTATAGAGTGTTCGACACAACGAGATGCTCAGATTGGCATGCTAGATATGGCGTCTGCTTCCGTGTCCTTCTTCCTAGTCAAAGTGTTTTCTGCCCGGCCGCACCAACTTTCCTATTACGACAATACCGATTGGTATTTACTAAGCTGTCACACTGGCTGATGCGCGAGAACTTTGTTTAAGATTTTGATTTCTCTTCACATTTGCGATGCAAGCTCTCGCAAGCACTAACTCAGGTCTTGTGTAAGTGTACTGAGTGCTATGTGCTATGCGCAAAGTATAGCCCTGTAGTGGCAATCAAACCAACTTAGAAGCTTTGGCCATATGCTTCAAGATCTATCAGATGTCAAAGGTGTTTGCTAACAGCAATCGCCTCCTTTTGGGCTTTTTGCGTGTCAAGCAAATTAACACAAGCAAACCTTGTGAGAAACTTTTGCTCTAAACTTCGGTCACTACTTGTGTGCAAACTTCTGCAATGAGAGAGGTATATAATGAAGTCTGTCGCAGCTGCTCAACTCAACAGCCATCCAAGACAAGGATTCCCTTCACTTACTTAAAAACCTCACATCATGGTCGCTACCGAATCGGGTCTGACCAACCAAGCTCTGCTTAACAAGATCGACAAATTGCGCGAACTCAACGTCAAGTCTATTGGCCTGCCTCAAATTGTTGTCGTTGGCGATCAGTCTAGTGGAAAGAGCTCAGTGCTCGAAAGCTTGACTGGTTTCTCGTTCCCGCATGCCCCAGGACTTTGCACGAGGTATGCCACACAGATTTCCTGCCGGCGTGAAAAAACCAAGGAAGTCACCATTTCCATCATTCCTCGACAAGACGCAGATGATGCAACAGCAAATCGCATTCGGTCCTTTAGGAAGAGCGTGTCCGATCTTTCTAATGATGCACTCGTGAACATTATCGAAGAGGCCAACAAGATCATGGGAATACGAATGAACGCGAACGCTACCACCCCAGGTCTTCAGACCTTCAGCGAAGACATCCTCAAGATTGAGATCACCGGACCCGAGGAACAGCATTTGACTGTCATTGATGTCCCGGGCATTTTCTATGTCCCTTCCCCGCCGCTCACGACGGAAGCGGACAAGGTGATGGTCCGGAACATGGTTCAGACTTACATGGAGAATAGCCGAACCATCATTCTCGCGATTCTACCTTCGAATGCTGATATCGCCACTCAGGATATACTTACCATGGCCGAAACAGCTGACAGGGATGGCGTTAGAACGATGGGTGTTCTTACAAAGCCTGACCTGGTGACCGAAGATGCATCTCGAGAAACCGTAAAAGACCTTATTCTGGGTCAAGGGAAGAAATTACGGCTAGGCTATTTTATCGTGAAGAACCGCGGCGCAGATGACAAAACTTCTACTTTGGACGAACGTATGGAACAAGAGAAAGCATTCTTCCGTGATCCGAACTGGCGAGAGATAGCTCTGACTGGGAAGTGCGGCATTGGTGCGCTTAAGACTCGCCTCAGCGAGCTTCTGATGGACTTGACAAAGAAAGAGCTCCCCAACGTCAAGGCTGATGTCGTGAAGAAGCTTGACGAGAGCAAAGCAAAGTTGAGTGGGATAGGGCCCTCCCGCGCTGAACAGACTGCCCAGAGGATGTACATTGGCAGCCTGGTTTCAGCATTTCAAGACGTCACTCGATGCGCACTGAGTGGCTCTTACGACAGTCACGAAGCTTTCGACCAGATTCCGGAATTGAAGCTGATCACGAACATCCAGATGATGAATGAACGCTTTGCTAATGACTTCTGGAAAAAGGGACACATGCGGCAACTATCAGCAGACTCGGATAGCGGAGTTTTGCTACACAACCCTGCTGAAGATTTCCCGGATCTTGATCTTGACGAGTATCCTGAGCTGCACGATATCATCGAATATGACGACTACGAATGCCCGGAGCCGGTTGCATTTGATGAAGCTTCTCTTATGCAGCACATTAACAAAGTCTACCAATCGAACCGCGGAGCTGAACTAGGAACGGTTAGTGCTCCCTTTTAAATCAACTTGGACGATGCTAATCATGATTCAGTTCTCGGGATCGATTCTGGCTATCACTTTCAAGGAGCAGTCTGAGAAGTGGAAGCCCCTAGTCCTTGCACACGTGAGCTGGTCGATTGGCATCGTACACGACTACATCGTTAGGCTTTTGAAGCATGTGTGTTCGGATAAGCGGGTCCGCGACCAGCTCTGGGATAGTATCGTTGTCGATGAGCTACGAAAGAGGTATGCTCAGGCAATGGATCACGCTCGCTTCCTCCTGCGCATTGAGCGAGACGGCATGCCATCTACGTACAACCACTTCTTCAACGCTGAGGTGCAGAAAAAGCGGCAGGCGAGGATCAGTGCATCACTTAAAAGTAAGGCTGTCCAATACTGTCTATCATCCAAGACACACGTAGAAGCAATCCCTACCAGCAGCTTGTCGGATGTTGTCGAGGAGAAATCCAACGCGGAACAAGTTCGAGAGGACATCCTTGACAATCTTGCTAGCTACTACAGGGTTTCTCTCAAGCGCTTCGTCGACGTTATTTGCAGGCAAGTCATTGGCCACTTCCTTCTTGAAGGGGAAGATAGCCCACTCAAAGTACTTTGTTCCAGCCTTGTGCACAGTCTGGACACGACGCAGTTAGAGATGATTGCTGGGGAGGATGGGCAAACCAAAGATGAGAGGGCAATCCTTGAAATCGATATCAAGAACTTTGAGACTGCGATTAAAGTTCTTCGGGGATAGGGAAGAGTGCGGTAACGATCTTTGGTTCCCTGACTTGTTTCGAAGGACGGTAATGAACCGCGTTAAATATCAGATTGGAGACTGGGTGGTGGTTAGAGATTGCCAGGTTATTGCTGCTTGGTATGGAATTGTAGACAAGTGACTAATTTGCAGTCACCGATAGTACTACTGTAGTCAATCATTTTATAGATACTTGATAAGATTATGATGCGACGTGCCACTAATAAATTCAGCAATGCAGATCCATGGCCACAACTTCTACTGCCACTAGCGTTTGTCGATTTATCTTAGTCGCAGTCTCCCGCTCGTACTCAGCTTCATATTTGTATACCTGCCATCAGGTCCCCTTCCCTGGCTATCTATACCAGGAATATCATACAACAGGTATAATCCGACCCAGTCGCCGCAGTGCGATAAAGGCACCTAGCAGACTGGGTGTGTAAAAAAGGTGAGACCTTTACAATTGCAGATGCATCTTATAGTCTAGATTCATTCAACAGGGGATTCATTTCACAGAAACCAAGAGTCAATAGAAAGCTTTCTCATTCGAAGCATAAGCACTGATATACTAGAATTCGACAGATGATCAAAATCACAAGCTAGGAAACCATTAAGCTCTAGTGTCGGCACTGTGACATTCCGAGTCGGCGCTTTTTTACGTCCGTGTGCAACGCACTTTAAAAAGGAACCTCGGGACGCCACCAGTATCCCTTGTTTTGTTTAATTAATTACTGAACCTTTGCAATCGCGTTATTTGCCGCTCGAAAAAAGTAATCCACAACGTTTCAAGGGCACTTTAGCAGCGTCTAGTCGAGTATAGTCATTAGAGTTACTTACACGCTTGTCGAAACCAAGACCATGTCAGCCGAAGCTACCAATCAGCAAGGTGCTACGATCACCGTATACTGGTAAGCACCACCGCGCCGATCATATCCATCCTTCCCTCCTTGCTTCCCTTATTATCTACAATGAACCTGTTCGCATCTGTACCTTGACTGGCTTACATGAACATGAAGGCTGAACAACTCTCGCGCCCACCGCGCCGTCTGGCTGCTCGAGGAGCTCAACCAAGAGTACGATATCAAGGTTTTCAAGCGCAACAAGAATATGCGCGCACCCGCGGAGCTCAAGGAGGTCCACCCGCTTGGCAAGTCGCCTGTCGTCGGTATCAAAGTTCCCGGCGTAGAGAAAGAGATTATCCTGGCTGAGAGCGCTACTATCATGGAATATCTCTGTGAGCACTTTGGCAAGTCGCTGATCCCGAAGCGGTATCCCGAGGGTAAAGAGGGTGCCCTGGGCGCAGAAACAGAAGAATGGATGCGATATAAAGTGAGTTATCCACACTTTTGATTTGATTAAGAATCTTGCTCGTCGGGCAGAGTTGCTGTCCGATCTACGTCCGTTGAAGAGTTCGCTGACTGAATACTAGTTCTTGATGGATTACGCCGAAGGATCTCTCTTCAACGGCCTCTTAGTTGCCCTGATTACAATCAGTAAGCACTACAAAACCACCCCTTCCCCGTCTAACAAAAAACTAACACACACCTCAAGACATCCGCAAAGCCCCCGTCCCTTTCTTCCTGAAGCCCATTACCAACGGCGTCGCCGACAAAGTCGACGCAGGCTTCACCAACCCAGAGCTCAAACTCAACTTTGATTTCCTCGAAAAGTACCTCGCAGAAGCGCCCAACAATGGCGATTACTTCTGCGGCACGAGTCTCACAGCCGCGGACGTTATGGTTCATTTTGTCCTCGAGGCTGCTGTCCAGCGAGTGCCCTTGACAGAGCAAGCGTATCCGAAGCTTTATAGCTATGTACGTAGGTTGCAGCAACGCGATGCTTATAAGCGGGCTGGGGAGAGGATTTCGAAACTCACCGGTGAGGAATTTGTGCCCATGTCGGAGGTTAAGTATTGAGTAGGAGCGCGAGAGGTCGTGTGCAGATGTACATTACGTACATTGTCTTTTAGGTAGATTAATCGATATTTGAGTTTTACATCACTCTGCTGATAAATACATATCAGGTGTATCCCTAACATGAATGTAGCAAGTCTATCTTTCTTTCCTTCGCACCAAATCCATCCCATATCACACACCCAATACTTTAACTTACCCATCTGAACCACCCAAAAAAAAAAATACCCACAAAGTTCCCGGTAGGATTTCGTCCCTAGTATACGCTGCATACACTTTTTCGTGGATCAGAAAATCAACAAATCCAAATCGGGTAAGGAGTCGGGGGATTGAGCACTCAGATCCTCCGTCCGGTCATACTTTAGGCGGCCCTACGCCCGACGTGCATCATCGGAGGGGACAAACGAAAAGTGGTATTAAAAGGCAGCGCGGATCCACTGGAAGAATTGTTGTATGAATCATTTGTGTACTGCGAGATCATCAGCCAAATCATGGCGGCGAATACTACATCGAATCCACATGGAGCAGAGATCACGGTGTACTGGTAAGCTACGCCAAATATATCAACTATGGCACAACAACAAACTCATCACCACCTCAAATCCTCCTCCTCAATCTTAACTATGCCTTCACTAACTCCCCTCCAACAGGCTAAACAAATCCCGCGCCCACCGCATAATCTGGCTCCTCGAAGAACTCCAGCTCACCTACACAATCAAAGTATTCTTCCGTCAAGACGACCAGCACGCGCCACCCGAGCTCAAGAAAATCCATCCGCTAGGAAGAGCACCTATTGTCGGGATCAAAGTACCAGGTAAGGAGAAAGAAATTGTGATTGCGGAGAGCGCGACGGTTCTTGACTACTTGTGCGAGCATTTTGGGAGGGAGATGGTGCCGAGGAGGTATGCTGAAGGAATGGAGGGTGTGTTGGGGGAGGAGACAGACGGGTGGATGAGATATAGAGTAAGTACTGCTGTTTTGTGGTAGGGCTGGGGATTGGTGGTTGGTGTTTAGTATGTGAGAGAGCGGAGCATGTCGCGCGCTCTGTGTCCTTACATGGACCATCGAGACCGTCAGCATGTTTATGGGCATTGATCGTGTCATTTGTAGAAGACTTATCAGCCTCGTATTGGCTGATGATAATTTCCACAATGGCTGCCCTGCCGGGCTGAAGTCTGGACGCAAAGGTTTGGTTCGGGGGACCCATTGATATTGGTGAAACTTGCTGACTTGACAATCATAGTTCTTGATGGATTATGCTGAAGGGTCTGCTTTCAACGGCATTTTGGCTGCCCTTCTTACTGCTGGTAAGTGACGTGTCGGGTATTTAGTCTCCTATTCTTGGCGACTACTAACACCACTCAAGGCATCCGGAAAGCCCCCATTCCATTTTTCATTAAGCCAATTTCCAACATGGTTGCGGGCAAACTCGATGAAGCATTCGTGGATCCAGAGTTAAAGGTTCATTTTGACTTTCTTGAGAAATATCTGGAAGACTCTCCTAGCAATGGCGAATTCTTCTGTGGCGACACTCTCACCACTGCGGATATCATGATCCACTTTGTTGTGGAAGCGGGAGTGCAGAGAGTTCCGCTCACTGAGGCACACTGTCCGAAGCTGTATAGGTACGTGCGGAGACTGCAACAGCGGGACGCGTATAAACGCGCGGGGGAGCGGGTGTCGAAGCTCAGTGGTGAGCAGTTTGTGCCGTTCTCAGATCTTGATCTGTATTAGTTGGTGTACGAACGAGACAATGGATTGGCTGCTAGGCCCGATGGCGAGGAGTCTGCATGTGTAAGAGTGGTAGTGCATGGCGGCGAATGCAGGGTGTTATTGCTAGGGGCGATGGTTACCCGTATCATTTTCTCCACTTCTATGTTGGGTAGGCTAGAGGATATTTGGGTTTGTACAATTTATGGACATATTTTTAAAGACTGATAAATTCTTGGGGTAGTCGCCTGTGAATAGAATTAGTAATGTTCTGATCTTCCAGTGCTTGTTGATCATCCGTGATCCGGGCGAATGACAGACGCTTCGCTTGCAGTCCAGCAGGACGTTAGTAGTCCGTTCAAACACAGAGTCTCGATATCTGTTACTGCCGAGTAGCGGATGCAATGATGCGTGGTGGTGCGTGTGTGATACTAAGAACGGCAAGAGGAGTTCAGCCTTCTTCATTTTAGCCCTAAGGATTCGAGGGGAACAGCCTCACGTCAGCAAATTTTGTCGACGCTTGTGACTGCAAGGCTGTTGGATCGGGGCCTCCTGAACGAGCGGTGGGATATACTGCGAAGAATGTCAACGGCACAGCATTGGCAGTGGCCCCCTAAGTGCGGAAGCGCAGTGTGAAGCCACCACACACCCTGCACGATCAATGTCTCTTTGCATGAGAAGAAGAGGTGATTGGGCCGCTCGAGACGGTTGTAAGCGTCAGCCTCAGCCCTATCTGGGGATATCGGCGAATGCGATGGCTGTAGAGGGGGAACTAGAGGCTCGAAGATGATGGTGTCGGTCGCTTCGGCGCACTGCTCGTACGTCGGACGGTGGACCCCAAGGAGGCTAGGCAATGTAGAAACGAAAGCGGATTAGAGGCGAGACATTGCTCTGTGTGTGTGTCTGTGTCCGTGATGATTATTGCTCGCTCGCGCTGGCTCGGACGGTAATCATCAATACATATGTCATGGTAGCTGCCGGCCCTTTCCCCCCCAACCCCCCCTCGAGCTGTACCCTCTCCATCCTCTCCTCATCGTCATCGCCAACGACTCACCTAAGCTATCCAGCGAGCCTCATCCCCCTTCGGATCCAGGACCCAGCATCATCCGGAGCCCCAGTGGCCGTCTCCGTCTCCGTCTTTAGCATCGGATTACAGAGCTCCACACTCGTATTACGCGATTCAGCTCGCTAGGCCCGTTCGAGTACTTGGTGCCAGGAAGTGTCTACAGTTGGGCCGGCCCTTACTCATCCATTCATCAGCACCATCCAGACTCATTGCTCTCCCCTTTGCGCTGCAATCTGCGCTCGCACCGCAACCAGTCGTCCGAGACTGTCTACGGCGACACGATTGACCTGCAAAATAGCCTTTATGACCGACCACGCCGGCAGCGCTGCACGAGACTTTGCATTTCAAAGCACTGACCAAGCCTTTGCCAACCACGCATTGGGTCCAGCAGAGAGCTCGGCGGACTCGACAACCGCTTTCACCTCTCAATCGCACCATCGCTACAATGTCGAGCACGATTCAAATGCCCCAGATGCTGCTCCGTCTTCCAATCAAGCGTCTGCGCCAACCGCGCCCTTGAGATTCCCCGACTACGGCGCCCACCAGAGCTCCATTGAATCGCAACCACCTTCCCAGCCCTATCCAACATACGCCTTCAGTCCAGGTGGGCCTCTGGGTTGGGATTGGACCAGTTCGGTCGACTTCCCTGAGTTCTCAAACCACTTCGAGCCTCAGGGCGAGTTGGTCCACGAGCTCCAGAACCAGAGCACCGCCGCTCACGACTTCAGCATTCCCCTCCCCGTTGCGCCCCCCGAGAACCAATACCAGTCCTCCTCGAACACCCAATCCAAGTCTGCCCCTCCTCAGAATCCTCTCTCCCCGCCACCGAAACCCCCGCAAAGGCCCGTCGTTCAGACGGGCATAAAAAGGAAGGCCGAATCCGAGCCCAATTCTGCATTATCTCAAGGTGCTGGAGCTGCCTCTGAACTGCCGCCGAACCCTGCGAAACGAGCAAACAACTCACGGTCCTCATCTTCCGTCTCAGAAACTTCACCTACAGCAGTTGTTGGACCTGCTGCAGATAGCCGACCCGCTCCCATGACGCAAACAACCCCCGCCGAGCCCTCCCAATCCTCCAAATCACAAGCGAATAATGAGGCCCCTCGGAACAAGGGAACTGGGCCGCAAGGGAGAGTCATCGACGTCTCGAGGCCTAGAAGGGTAGTAGAATCGCCGGGTGGGCATGATATCCTGCCCGCGGGGAAGGTTTTCCCAATCCAGATTGGCTCAGAGCTGTTCAGATTATCTGGTGCTTCATTATCGTCAGATGGTAAGCATATCAAATGAAGACTTTTGGAAGTGGCACAGCGCTGAGACTACTAGAGCACCCTCATATTTCTCCCATTTTTTCTCTGAGCAGCTCCACAACAACTCGGGTCGCGCTGGTGACGTGAGGACTCTTTACATCGACCGGGACCCAAACACATTCCGCGATATCGCCCTGCATCTACAGGGTTACCACATCATTCCCAAGGATGGCGAGCATTTTGTAAAGTTGTTTGCAGATGCCCAGTTTTATTCCCGTAAATTAATAAACCCCCTGTAAGCTTTAGAGGATGGGACTAACATTTAAACACAGTTCCTCGTCTGACAAAACAACTATTCAGCACCGACATCTTTATTCGTATCGGTGGCAGTCCTTTCCAGATTCCACGAGATCTCTTCTCGAGTCCTGGTGACAGTCCAAATTTCTTTTCTTTGGGATTTGCGCAATTCTTCTCCACGCCTTCGGAAGTGTTCCCTGGATTGGATCGCAATGCACTTCTTCGTCCTCCTTCCATACAGCCTCCTGCGCTCCCGAATATCAATGGAGAGATATTCGGGGACCTTGTGAAAATGCTTCAGGGGTACAATGTCGAGATTAGGAACGAAACCCATAGAGCACAGCTGCTGAAAGATGCTCGATGGTTTCATCTGAAGGGTTTAGAGCAGAAGCTCATTCCCTGTGACATATCGTACAATCTTGCGCGACAACAATCAGAAATACTCATTCGGATAGAAGATATGAAGCAATCTGGCGTCTCCTTCACACCCGATTCGGCTTCTACTTCCAGCAATCCAGATTCTGGTACTGGGTCAACACTAGGTGTCTCGCCAAACCCAGCTTCCAGCAAGCCTGCCAGTCCTGCCCCTTCACTGGGCAGCAATTCTCCATCGCGAGCCGGATACGTTTCATATGCTCGGCCCTACATAGACGACCCGTCAAAAACCAACATCCTCATACTCGAAGTTTCCACGCCCGAGTCAACAACCCTCCACTTCCCTTTTAACCCTCCCATCCCTTCCAGCCGAACCACCTCTCTAACTCTCAACCTCCGCGCTACTTTCCGCGCTACTACCCTCGCCCGTATAACATCACTCTTCTCGGTCGTAGCCTCGAAAATGGGTCTTCCCGCAACCCAGCCCTTAGGCCTCATGCTGCTGCAATCAGGCGGTGGTGTTGCGGCGCAACCGGTCTCGCCCGCCAATTCTGGTGTCAGTGAGCGACGAGTACGCGTCCGCATTGACTCAGATTGCCACATGGAAATCGACAACAACCCTGCCGAGCTCGCCATCGACCTAGAGTCTGGCCGAATGGGCATCAGACGTATACACACAAGACGACCTGCTAAACGCACGAAGACTTCTGGCGATCATGATAGTGATGCGGATGTGGATAAGAGCGATTGGATTTGGGGCGGCGCACGATTGCATGATCCGCGGACGTTGGGACTCGGCGTTGATGGGGAGGAGCAAGAAGAAGAGTGGGTGGTGCAGAGGGCGCATTGGAGGTTACGGGTTGAGTCTTTGGGGAATGGGGATGGAGATGGGAGGAGGATGCAAGTTGTGCTTTGTGGGGTCAGAATTGAGGGATATAGTGTTGAGAGGAGTCGGAACCGAGAGAGGGGGTTCTTGAGCTAGAGTTTAGGGTGTTGTTGTGTGGCTGTATTTAAGCAAAATTGTTTGGTTTTATACATGCTTTTGCAACGGGGTATATTGTCGAATTCGACTTGACTTATCTTGCCTTTTTTATTGCTGGTTTTGTGATTTTTTTTGTTGGTTGGGAAAGGGTTAATAGGATTGAGGAGCACTTATTACTCTTCCTTTTTGGTGGCTGTTGTTTCTTTTGGGGTCAGGCTGAGGGTGAGGGGTGACATGTATGCATTGTATGCATTGTATGTATGTCCGTACGTAGTGGTGTTTTATATCCCGGGGAATGAATAAAATGTGTAGCTACTACTCAAACCAATTTCAATTTTCATGTCTTATTTTAGTCATTTTGGTCGTGTTGGTTCCGGTGTCGTGTCGTGGAATAACCCTGACATCAAGTGCATCTCTCTTTAGTTTAATAACTCCCATCACCAAGTGAAGCGTCGAATGGGAACGAGTATTAATATAATATGTATCTGTGATGGTTTTGTTGATTTCAATTGAGTGTAGGAAGAACTGTTTGATCAGAGCACTATGGTAATTTGTTGGCTTCGACTGACTGTAGGAAGAGCTGTTTGATTAGAGCGCTATGGCATTTTGTTGGCTTGGGCAGATTATGTCCGGGTGGGTTATTTCGTGACATGAGAGTTTGGATGCTTTGTTGCAGTGGAGATGGAAATGGAATGGAAATGAAAATGGGTTCTTGGGCTGTGTTTTGATTTGATGTGTTGTGTTATATGGGGTTTGGAGGTTTGGTGTTTAGTGTTCGGAAATGTCGAGTTGTGGGGAAGTGGTATTAGGAAGTTTGTGGGGGATAGGTTAGATGAGGTGAAGGATTTTCTTTGCTAAAGATACTAGAAGGCTGCTCGTTTGGAAGTCTGGGAGGCTGTTTTGTTTGTGCAAGTTTTGAATTGTATGGAATGAATAGAAGATTCGTAATGGTGGGTACGTGGTTTAAAGATGATGTAGTTGGGGATGGGGGATTTTCCCTGGTGGTGCTGTTGATGGGATAGGAATATTGTTGTCTGGTGTTGGAACCGAGAGATTCTGGTTTGTTGATGGTGAAGGTGATGGCTGATTGCTTGTTGGGGTTGTCGCTGCTAGGCGTTGTTGCGGCTCAGGTATTTCTTTGTGCTTTTGACAGATATTGCGCGAAACATTGAGCTCACTTACGCGTCGAGGAAAACCTTCGTCGGCTTCAACGTATCTTAAGTAGGAAGAAGGTAGGTAGTACGTTATATCTAGCGTCGTTGGCTTTAATACCTTAAAGTATATCAGTCGTCAAAACTTGTAAGAGAAGTTTGATGGCTTCGACCACTCACGATTAGTTGCGGACATTTCGCCAACATAAAGGCTCAAAACTTCTGTCTCATTGGTCTGGTCGGTGTGCTGATTGATGTATTAGTCTACGATCTATTGCCATCAGAGTATGATGAGATGGTTGTGAGATTCTGTAGCATCCTGTTGAGTTGCGATAGAGACTTTTCTAGAGATATCAGATTTGGAGGGGCAATCGTAGTTGCGCTTCTATTCTGCATGTATGCCAACTGATGGGTCCGAATGTCCACCGCAGTATCAGCCTTGCTGGTCATTCTGATTGAACGTGAATATCGGACTGTCCTAAACTGCGTGATACTTAGCCAGCTTGTTATAGGTTTCGATTTCTTTGGTCTTTTGGGCTACAGCAAGAAGTGAATAATAGAAGTAGTTGATGTTACTCCGTTCGTCTTTTCTCTTGGCAATAGGAAGCCACCAAGTATGCAGCCTGATGAGGCGTGCTGCAAGGCTGAGACCTTGAGGACGAGGGGCTGAGGGGCCGAGATGAATTCCTACCAGCCTGATAGTACATCAGTGTGTTTCTTCATCCCTCCCACCTCAACTCCACGATTCGCACGAGGAACCGCACGAGGAATCTTCCACGAGACCACCCTTGCCGTGTCCCTTCCCAAATAACGACTTCGGATGCCGATCCGCCTGCGATGCGAAGATTACACAGTAGGATGGGTTTGCGCCCTCTCTGTCGAGCTGGCAGCAGCGCAAGAGATGCTGGACGAGGAACACCAAGTACCCGAGACCCAATCTCATGATACCAATATATATACCTGTGGTCGAATCGGCGAACACAACGTTGTTATCGCATGCTTACCTGAGGGGCAAATGGGCACGACCTCGGCCGCGAGGGTCGCCGTTCAGATGAAGTCAGCATACACATCAATACGGTTCGGTCTGATGGTTGGCATCGGCGGGGGTGTTCCGAGTGAACAGACATCCGACTTGGAGACGTTGTAGTCAGTAAGCCGCAAGATGTACATGGCGGAGTTGTGCAGTATGACTCTGGGAAGGCTACTACCAGCGGATTCCAAAGAACAGGATTCCTTGACAAACCACCGGCCATGCTTCTCAACGCTATCACGAATATAAAAGCTAAGCATATGAGAGGGATTTTCAAGTTTCTGGACTATCTCTCAGCGTTTGTCGACCGTTTGCCAGAATTTGGACCCCAAGTCGCCGGACCAGATATTCTTTTCGAGGCAGCATACAAGCATAACGGAGGGAAAACATGCTCCAATTGCGACGATAACTACTCAGTATCTCGGGAACCACGGAGGCAGGACGTAGTCGTCCACTACGGGACGATAGCGTCCGGGAATCAAGTGATCAAGGACGCGCACATTCGAGACAAGTTAAGCAGCGAGCTTGGTGACATTCTGTGCTTTGAGATGGAGGCCGCTGGGTTGATGGATTGCTTTCCATGCCTCGTTATTCGTGGTATTTGCGACTACGCCGACTCGCACAAAAATAAGGGTTGGCAGCCGTATGCGGCAGCAACCGCAGCGGCATATGCCAAAGAAATCGTGTCCATCATCCCGGCGGCAGACGTTGTGAAGGCGCGGGCAATAGAAGATATCACGCGAGAAGCAAAAAGTGAGTGTTTCAGGAACTTCAGGATTGTCAACATCTCATATAAACAGAACACGACTCTGAACCACCTACCAACCCTCATGCCAAGCGCAGGAAATCTTGCTGTTCTGATGACATAAACGAGAACATCAGTAGTGTTACAAAGTAAGCCATATATCCGTATTATTAGATCTCTTCGCTTATGGATCTAGCCAGCAAACAACCACTCTCACAGATAGGGCAAAGGCGCAAACTGTGAGTAAAGGTGAGTTTGCTTACAGCTTAATTCCTTTATCTATGTGAGCGCTAATAATGCTACAGTGCTCACATCTGACGAAAACGGTATGCATATAATCACTACTCGCACGATTTATCATTAATTTAGGACAGACTGTCTCAGATCACTATACTTCCCGGAACAGGAGCATAGATACGATGACATCTACACTGCACAGGGCACATGCGACTGGCTTCTTCAAGACCCACAGTATAGGGCCTGGAAAGAAGGAAAGTGTGGACTTTTTTGGATAAAAGGGAATCCTGGCACCGGCAAGTCAGTGCTCACGAAATATGCTGTCAGGAAAATGAAAGAAGAAATGCCTGAAGGACTTGTATGCTCCTTTTTCATCCACGGCCAGGGCTCAGATCTTCAGAAGACACCATTGGGGATATTTCGTGCCATTCTCAATTCTGTGCTCTACTACTTTCCCGAATCTCTTGCCGAGCTTACTATGAAGTTTCAAGATAGAGAAAAAAGATTCGGCGGTTACGCAGCAGGCAGATGGAAGTGGCTTGACCGAGAACTTCAAGAGCTTCTATTTGCTATTCTAACGAAAGGAACGAAGGACCGATCTGTCATCATCTTCATTGATGCATTAGATGAATGTGGCGAGAGCACTGCAAAGAGCTTGCTAATATACTTCAAAGACGTCGTGAAACAGGCCGAGCGAGAGGGAGGACAGGTCAGCATATGCCTGTCTTCCAGGCATTATCCAATCATCAGCCTTGAGGATATTCCAAGTACATTTGCTGAGGAACACAATGGTATGGACATCCAATGGTATACCCGAGAGCGATTAAAGGACGTATGGCCCAAGAAGAAAAGGCTTACGATTGAAAATGAGATCTTGTCGAAAGCCCGAGGTGGATTTCAATGGATATTTCTCGTTACCGAAATGGTAATTGGCCGAAGCCTGTCAGGTGCCAGGACAGATGGAATTCTAAAAGAGCTTGGAACTTGCCCTGAAACTCTGAATGAGCTCTACGACGCTATCCTGAGTGGCACGGATGCTTCAGACAAACGGCAGATGATCAAGCTCTTCCAATGGGTACTTTTCGCTGAGAGGCCGCTTTCTGCACAAGAGCTTCGCGAGGCGTTTGTCACTGATAAAGATATGGTACACACTACTATAACCATGCTCAGGCAGCATTCTAGCTGGTCCGACACGTTAGCAGACTTCGAAAGACACGTTACACATCTATCTAGAGGCCTGATAGAATTCCAAACCCGTGAGATATGGGAGCAATATGAGCCGGATGGAGAGGATTGGGACCGCGAAGCCCAACTGATTCATCAGTCAGTGGCTGATTATCTACTCGAGAAATATCTAAACACCGCAGAATTCAGCCAGCACGGCCGAGTGTCCGAAATAGGAGCTGGTCACTTCCAAATATCAAGATCATGTCTCAGGTACCTCATGTTAAAGGAAGTTCTGGATGGTGCTTCGCTCTCGCGGGGTACAGTTTCCTCAAAATACCCATTAGCTCCATATGCGGCGCGGTTCCTTTTCGAGCATATCCACAAAGTGGAACGGGAAGGCGTCCCTCAGACTGATCTTCTCTCAATCATTCATTGGCAACCGAAGTCTAGCGCTCTGGAGAGACTAGCAAATCTACTGAAAGTCCTTGATCCTGAAAGTGCCCATATACCTCTAGGATGGCCATTTATTGGAGCTACAGCTTTGCACGTTTTAGCCTCATTCGGGTCAAAAACAGGCTTCGATATAGCCTTGGAGAAAAGCGAGAGAGAAGTCTACGGCAAAGATTCGGACGGAAATACACCATTAATTGTTGCAATCAGGGAGGGACATCAAGATATTGCTTTAGGGTTACTTGATTGGCTTCTCAAAAACCAGACACCAAATGAAGATGGCTACGAAGGCGACCCTGGAGACAGCAATGATAATGGTAATCGAGAAACGCATGTTCCGGATATAGACGCCGAGAATGTCGACGGGGACACGGCCTTGACAGTTGCCTTGACAGAAAGGGCTGAAGACGTGATTTTCAAACTCATCGACGCTGGTACGGACCTGAACCATCCGCGACATGAAACCGCAGCACTTTTATTCGCTTTGAGCAATACAAACATGAGGCTGCTTAAGATAATGATAGAAAGAGGTGTCAATTTAAACGGAACTGTCTTCTTCGCTGTGAAAGAGTACCTCCGCCAAGAAGATGAACGTCTCCTAGATCTAATCTCGGAACTTCTAAAAGCTGGCGCCAATACAGTTTCATCGCCACTATTCACAAGAGCGTCATCTGCAGATGATGAAAGTGAATATGAAGAAAACTATATCGAAGAGACTGAATCGCTTATGATCGCATCGAGAAGCGGATTCACGGATGTTATCAAACTCCTCCTATCACATGACCGAGAACTAGCAATGTATCAAGATAGTAATCTAGATTGCCCATTGTTGGTTGCGACGCGGCATGACCACATTAAAGCTGTTGAAATCCTACTTCAAGTTGCGCCTGAGGCAGTTGGACTTCAAAATTTGTATGGCGAAACAGCCCTACTTGTAGCGTGTAATGGTGATTCCTATGACGTCAACCATGATCTCTTGAAACTCTTAATCGAAGAGGGAGACTTTTCGGAGGAACCCAAGATTTTAGAAAGAGCTCTCTCATATGCTGCCACATACGAACTCTTGGAACTCATCCCCACTATTATACTAAAAACGAATGGCGCATTCGTCAATGTTAAAGACCACAGAACACCAATTGACATTAATTTTGATGTCAGAACCTCAGCAAAGAGAACACCTCTGTCAGTAGCATCGGGATGTGGAAGCAGTGGGCTAGTCGAGCTATTACTCGGTCTTCCAGGAGTCGATGCTGACGCTAGAGATGTCGATGGGCTGACTCCGCTACTATGGGCCACAAAGTCAGAAGAAGAGGATGTTGTTAAGATCCTCCTTGATTCAGGTCGAGTTAACGTTAACGCTGAAGGTCTAAATGGACAAACACCATTACTATATGCAGCACAAAACGGAAATGAAGGAATAACTGAGCTGCTATGTCAAGTCAAGGGTCTCAATGTCGAACACAAGGGCCAGACAGGGGAGACAGCTCTTTTTTTGGCTGCAGAAAATGGACACTTAGGAGTGATTCGGGTACTACTCAATGAAGGCTGCTCCGATATCAACTGTAAGGATTCAGTAGGACGAACAGTTCTTTCGTACGCAGCAGCATCTGGCTTTAAAGAGCTAGTTCAGCTGTTGCTAGACAGGAACGCCGACATCAACTCTCTAGATCGTAATGGGTGGTCACCATTGATGTACGCAGCAGCATCTGGCTTTAAAGAGCTAGTCCAGCTGTTGCTAGACAGGAACGCCGACATCAACTCTCTAGATCGTAATGGGTGGTCACCATTGATGTATGCAGCAGGCAATGGACGGAAGATAGTCGTCGAATTGTTACTCAGTATGAGCAAAGTCGATACTAACGGCCGCGATCATAATGATCATACAATTCTCTCATGGGCGGCACATCATGGGAATAAACCTATGCTGACCCTTCTTCTCAAGACAGGAAAATTAGACGTAAATTCTAAGGGTGCTTTTGAACGAACACCGCTTGGATGGGCAGCCTTTGGTGGACACGAAGAGATAGTCGAGTCACTACTGGGTGTGAATGAGATCAACATCAATGCAACCGATGAATTTGGACAAACGGCGCTTTTCCTCGCATTTTACAATGGGCACAAAAATATAGCGAAGCTTCTTCTTCAAAGGGTAGATGTAGATGCGGACGCAAGGGGTGGAACCTCACTGACGCCGCTGTCATGGGCTGTGGAGCGTGGGCGTGAAGATATGGTCAGCCTGTTATTAGCTTCTGGAAAAGTTCATGTTGACAGAAAGGATATACATGGACGAACCCCGCTATGGGTGGCTGTGCGGACTGGGAATATATCGATAGCCAAGATACTGCTTGATACAGGCAAAGTTGATCTCGACTCCGAGAACAATTTCGGGCTCAGCCTGTCATCTTTGGCGAAAAGCATGGGAGATACATTCGCTCGACTTCTACAATCCTATGGACAGGCTGCTTAAAAACCAGATGGTTGATACCCGTGGACACATATTTTCAAGAATTGGCGCTGGGAATGATAGACAGGTGTATCAATAGCTTCAGAAATTTCTTTGTCGCACATTCGGCATCAGACCAGAAAGGTTAGTGTAGATACAATAACCGGTGGTTACTGGTATTATACAAACATTGCTGCTATCAAGGCACTAGTGAGGAAGGACTCTCAGTAATGCTGCAAGTTTGAAAGAACGATGATACTGTAGAAATAAGAACTTGGAAGTATTCATGCAGCTCAGGACAAAATTTTCTGAACATAGGGGCTATTGCGGGTCTTGACACGACTATTCTGAAGCCCAAACACTTCACATGCATATTCTTGCAAGTCTAGAATGCCAATTCAAGATTTTAGGACCATTCAAAGGTACCACCATTATGCTTCCTTTGATCCTATTCGAGTCGTTCTCTTTATTTCCAATTTTCTCTTATTCGCTATACTTCTCAATGTGCCCCCATTACCGCGAAACCCACATTACGAGAATACCCTACCACTCATCGTGCAGAAAATTCAGCACAAGGCAAGATTATCAGCTCTTGCTCTTTGTCCAGCTAGATTGCCAAGCAATGATATCTAAACTGAATAAGTGAAATCACGGTCCATTTTATTCTACCTCTTCTTCCTCTAAACTGATCGTCTTATCTGTATACTTTGCCTAACTCTCGTATCGGAGGAGTCTTGAGAAATAAGTGCTCAAATATGCAGCAAGACCGACCAATGTTGTTGGCTTTAACTAGTATTGCTGGCTTTAAACAGTGTAGTTGGATTCAAGCAGTGTTGTCGACTTCAAACAGTATTTTTGGCTTTGGTCAGTCTTGCCAGCTTCAACCTGTCTAAGGAAAGATGGAGATTGGGAACTATAGCACGTTAGAATATTTATAACCGTAACGAATCATAAGTAAGTGCTGCTATTTGGTCGATTCTACTCCTTGTCCGTAAAATTTCAATCTTTCCTGCAACATCAGAAAACGCACCATTCTTCTTAACGCACACAAGTTTGCAAAGTATCACAGCCCAGTCTATCAGCAGTTTGACACGCTCTTGGGAAATCATACAATTACTCGTTGGAGCCTATCACAGGATGCATGACTGATCGGCGTCGACGCGGCTACAAGGAACTGCATAGCGAGACACAGCCAGATAATAATTTCCACCCTGGGGCGGTGTGTGCAAAGTTCGTGACGTCGTGGCAATGTTAGCCTTTACCTTTGCTTTATCCTTTAGCCCTGCTCTCTCTATATACTTTTCTCGTAAGCCTTATTCCTTCTACATCACATCTTTCAGCCTTTAAGATACCCCCCAAATATAGTAGATTGATTAATCTTGAAGGGAAAATACCTAGAGAATGGCTCTTTTTCACTTTGGAATGCTTTTCGCGAAAAGCCTTGTTAGACGTTCCTGCATACAATCCTACGCGAACTCTAGATTCGCAAGAAAATGCATCAAAGTCATATATATCCAGAGAAATGGCATAAATAACAGTCTTCACTCCTTCTCCCGCAACACCTACCCCAAAACCACAACCTCCCCCTTCTCATCCGTACCAACCAAACTCTCCCAAGCCCCCCAAACCACCGCATCAACCTCACCATCCCCGATATGCCAAAACACCCTATTCTTATACTTCCCCATATCCACAGCCCCACCCTCAACCCCGCATACTTCATCCCCTCCCCTATTTCTTCTCCTCCCCGCTTTCAAATACTCGACTTCCAAAAGTGTCTGTTGAGCTTGCGAACTCGAAGAAGTAGAGTCGCTGTTGTCTGAATTAGAAGACAAATGGGTCATCATACACAATGAAAATCTTGTAAGGAATTTCATGTGCGGTATAGTCTCAGCAGCAGATAGAAGGAACGGTGTCAATGTTTCCGCGTTAAAAGGATGTGAGGAGTGCAATTTTTTAGATTTGGGGGTTGTGCGCGTGGTTGAGGAGCTTGAATCGTCGGTATTTATGGTGTTTGGTGGTTTGGGGTCGTTGGGTTGGAGGAATGACTGCCTGAAAGATGTCTCTGGTGAGAATTCAAGGGTGAGTTCCTGGAGGGAGGGAAAGATGGGTTGAGCGTTTGCATCGCTAGATTTCAAACTACCGAATAGATCCGGAGGGACAGTCCATAGGCCTTTGAGTTGAAGTGTCGTCAATGCAGAGAACGTCGATATATGTTGCATTATTTGTGGAGAAAGATCGAATGACGGAATGTCTGGTGATTTTTTCTGCTTTTCCAGACTCGAATGTTTCGTTGTAAACTCAAGATGGCGTACTTCCGGACTGCTTATCAATGCCAGCGTATCGCGAAACTCTGTTCTCAAATCATGCAATTAGCATAGGTCAGCAAGACAGACATTCAGAAAAAAAACACATACCATGCCTCGCCTTCACCACCCCATCCTCAACCCACTCCACCCACTCATCCATCCCAACCCCAACAACCACCCTCTCCACCCCCCTAAACTTCCCTACCAAAACATCCCCCCTCCTCCTCACCAACCCGCCCAACTCCCTCCACCCCTCTAAACACAAAACCCGCACACCACTAACCTCTTTCAGCTCTACCAACACCCCTTCAAACTCCTCATTACAATCCTGAGCCTGCCAAATCCCCTTTTGCTGAATATCGTACAAAAGCCTCTCATGGTCCGTACAAAAATCCTGACGCTTGCACGCTCTCTTTTTCTTCTTTTTTCCCTTCCTCTTCGCACATGGGGAGCATGAGCAGCGGACATCATCCGTGAAGGTGAGGTTCAGGCTTTTCGCTAATGGTGTCATGATGGAGAAATCATGCAGGAGGCAGAAAACTCTCGATATGCCCCTGATGAACGAATCTTTGATCAATGTCTCGTTGATGTGGCGTTCCACCTCGCAGCACATGTACTCGCTGCCTCGTCCCGGGAGAGCGTTGGGTGGGACGAATTGAATGGTTAGCGATTGCAGGTAGTATCGTCGTCTGATGCTTTGTTTGGCAAACACCTGTTTTAACATCTTGATGTCTATAGTCTTGACTGTCAAATCTCGAAAGGTGATTCTTTCAACTTCGCATTGCCAGCGGGCAGAGACGCAGGCTAGATATCCGATCCGCTTCTTGCGATCATCCAGGTATCCGAGGATCTGAGCAAAGATTTCAGAGGGTAAGAAGTCCATGGTGTTTTCAGGAGAGCGAAATGCACAATCATCGAATATGGGTTGAAAGGAATTGGAGAAGTTCTTTGACGGGGTTTTAAGACTGGTGGAGTGGTGACATGAATGCCGGTTTTGGACTTAGTGTACCTAGGCGGAGCAGGGATTCGGTAGGCACCAGCGGGTTACCTGAAAGACAACTCATCCTACTCGAGTAGTTAACTCAATGTGCAGCATTATGGAGAAGAATGATGTTGGCTACTTCGCCCTTAAAGCTGAAAGTCGAACAGGTTTGCTAAGTTGAAGGCATCAAACGTCAGCCTTATCCCTAAACCATCACTCGCCTCGACACCTCTCTAAGCCACCTTCGCGGCCTCAGCTACAAGAAAATACTTTCAATGTGTAGTAGACTCAAGCCCCAGGGAGGCGAGTACTAGAATAATAATTCATTTCAGGCTATGCAAAAAAACTAATAATGCAAGTGCGCAATTACCAATGCAGAGATGAAGAAACCTCCATGCAGCATTATTTGTTGGAGTGTGAATAAAAAAAAAATGCAATGCAGACACAGCTGCCGCAAACATACTTACATAGACATGTATGCTTTCCATTTCCTTCCATCTCTGAGTCTACTCTGCATCGTATGTCATCGATTCATAGGCAGGAAGCCTCTGACCAGCCTAGATCTTCAAAACACAGTAACCTACTTCGTGGAAAGCAACACAGAAGAGCAGCGTTCATTCTCTCCTAGTTGACGTTTCATGTCCTACGCAGTCCAGGACCACCTGCCCACCACCCAGAATCGACCCAGAACCTGTTCTCTGCATTTGCAACCTCAACTGCTCGCGTAAGCTTGCGTCGGTCAACGTGGAGATCTGCGTGACCATTTGTAATCTCTGCATGGGCTTCCCCTTCCGTTGCAGCTCTGAGGGATTGGCCCCGAGAAACTGAAGTTGTTGACGAAGGCGGACCTGTTTCAGAAGCTGGAGAGGGCGAGATAGAGCGAGGAGTTGACGACGTTGGAGAAGGCGTGCATTGAGGAGAGTAGGTGGGAGGAATTGTGCCTAGAATGCGACCTGCTGCAAAAACACAGCCACCAACGGCATGCCTGATGAGTGAATCTCCGGCAAGACTGCCCGTGATAAAAACGTTTTTGGCAACTTCGAGCGATGACTCGGCTTTGGCCCGTAGTGTGCGGCCAGATATTAACGCTGGAGTTTGCTGCGTAGAATCTGTTCCTAGCACTTCCGCAGCGAGGTCAGGAGAGAGAAAGTTAAGCGATCCCCGTCGGCCAACTACGTATTGCATGGCACCAACTTCTCGAGTAATTTGGTCTCCACTCGATAATCGGATTGTTATTGTTGCTGTTCCTGTAACATCAGAGCAAGTGACGCCCAGAATTTCGGCATTGGGTAACCCTTCGTACACGGTTGACCAATCACGCTGCAAGATGTAAGGATTTGACTTCCGACGCACTAACAAAGATTTCGAGGGTAAGCTCTTTGAGGAAGTTATTGCCGCGAGCTTCATCTGCCGATATACAGCAGCATATTCAGGATACGCTGTGTGATGGCAGCCGCGAAGAGGAGAAGGTCTTGTATCAGGAGCCCATTGGAATATGTGGATAATCTTGCGAGTTGGAGGCGTAGAAATAATGACATCGGCAGCTGTGAATCCAGACCCAATGACCAGCAAAGGGCTCTGGGCCGAGTCGAGATGCGCTATAGGCGCCAGTAGCGGCGGAGGCAGAATATTGACCGTGAAGATACCAGATGCCAGAACGAGGTGCTTACACCGTATACCAAGAGATCCGAGAAAAAAACCATCTGGGGTTCGATAAACATTATCCACTCTAGTGTTGGGAACGATTGTGTCTGATATGCCTACCGCTGCCGGGTATGCTCTCAAGTATTCGGCGAATTCTGTCCTAGTAGGCCGTATGAAATCGCACTGGTCGCCTTTGCTGCTCTTTGCCATATGCTCTGCATAAGAATATCCTGGCAGGCTCAGTTGCTCTGCATAACTGAGGGTCCCGATATTTGCACTTGCAGACACTGGGTTTTCTGCCCATTGCCCGCCGGCGTGCGGAGTCTGGCCGATAGCAATGTGGGAGATGGCCCTTTCAGGCTCATATCGCCACTCGATGCAGCTCTTTGGATTGAGTTCGGTATCTGCGTTTGGGCGAATGAGGGTATCGAGCAGAGTATTTACAGGCAGCGCCTGGGTGGAGTAGCGCAGCGAGGAGAGGAAATGGGCATAGAGGTCGGCGGATAGGTTCAAAAGATTGGGTTCTTTTGTGAGTTTTGAATCAAGAATGGCGTCCTGATGACCGCCCACGTAGTAAGGAATATAGCCATGCAGAATGTAGGAGAGGATGAGGGCAGAGGGACCAATTCCTATGGATTGGTAAGCTGTTTGTCGCAGTTCTCCGAGTTGTGAAAGAGAAGATCGCATACCTATGATCGCGGTATCCACATGATGTGGAAGCGGGGTGGCCATGGAAGGCTTTGAGAGACAGCAGATTCCATGAGGGGACTCGAGGTGGGATCAGCAGGGCAGGGCAGCGGCGGCAAAGGGCTTTGTATATTTTCAAAGACTTCAACATGACGGACATAAAAGTCGGCGCGCTAGCCTATGGCCGCAGCGTGGATGTTCCGCGCGCCGGGGGGCGGGCAGGTACGGAGGCAGGGCAAGGAAGGCGCGCATGCAGCGTTGGCAAGAGGGTGGGTAGCGGGGCACTTACAGTACGCTCGCCTTCGCGCTTTCCACACAATTTCCTCGTTGGAGCAGCAGTCCTCGTTCTCACCCCCACTACTCCGGTTTCGCCTTCCTCTTCTGCCTGTATTAAACGAGGCACCTCTCACTCTCTTTCAATCCACGGTCTACTACTGTCTACTATCCTAGTATTTCCCTCTCTACTCGGCTGGTTAGCTGACTGGCTCACCGGCGGATTCCATGGGGCATACTCTGGACTACTGTATGGAATAAAATACTCACCATGCATGCGAGGCGCTGCCTACTCTCTCTCCCCTTTCGGCTGCCGTGCTTTGCTTTTTCGTCCGCGCCCTACCAAACGACCACACACACACTCCACGGTCGCACATCGGGCAATTAATCGCGACGGTGCCATTGCTTAGGAATCCCAGCCACGACCTCCTAGACATACATGTACGAATACGTACATGCGTGGGGTTCTTCTGCGCCTAATCCAAGGCTGCATTCTAGAATTGCATCTGCGGGGCGCACGCTCATCATCGATATTGCATGAGGAATAAATATGACATGTAAAGCCCCTCATGCTCTGGTAATCTCCGTTGTCTCAAAACTCTATCCCACAGCCTACTCAAGCTACTTCATTCGCCCTCCACTGGAGAAAACTTGAAAAGTTGAAAAGTGAAAAGTAGCAATCAAAATGGAGAAGAGGTATCTGAAATCGGAATGCAACTCCCCAACTAGCTCCATCTACCGTCCCTGCTCCGACCCTATCCCGAACAAATCCCCTCCTGGATATGGTGTTCCCCCCCCCCCCCCTCACCTCATTCACCCACAATGTAATCACATCCCACTCTCCAACTCAACCGAACCCCTCTTCTTAGTACCGGTACGTGACCGTACCTCGCTCTGCAATTGGCGACACATCACTGTGTTGCCGCGCATGCTGCTGACCACTGTGTTCCTGTGTGTGCTGCTGTTGAGTGTTGCTTACGGGATAATCACGCGCATACTCTTCCTCCTCTGTCGGTCGCTGTGCACCATGCATTGTCACATTATTACCTGCACTCTCCTGCCTCCCGAGATACGATGGGGTGGACTGAGGTAGCTGAGGCTGAGGCAAAGGGTCATAAGGATCCGACGGCCCTCTCCATCCTCCATTATTTGTGTTCCTATCATTTTCCGCCGGCACTCCCGAGGGCGGCATGTAGTTCGACGTGTAGTGGTCCGCGAACGGGTTATCATCCGTCGGTTTGGACTCCGAGTCTTTTTGCCGTCCAGGAGCTACTTGAAGGGATAGGGGGAATAAAGGATCGTCTCTCTCGCTGGTCCGGGGCTGCTCAGTGACCTGTTGCGGATTCTGGTCCTCACGGTCGCGGTATGGCAGAATCGGCGCATCAAGACGCGGAGGCAAGGACGGGGGCGCCGCAACGGGAACATTGCTAAGGTTCTGAGGAACAGGGGGAGAGGGAGTTGGTCCCATGGCACGACGAGCTTGGAGCACTGCGCGCTGGTGCTTGGACGCTGCGAGCGAGAGCTGCTCATTGGTTTCAATGAGAGTAAGCATGGTGTCGTCGTCTGGTGCTGGGTTATCACAGTTGATGTAGCCTTGAATACTGCGTTGTGCGGAAATGCAGCGCTCCGAGAATTCCTTGACCAGGTCGTTAGTTAGGAGCTCATTCGCGGGAGTCGACTGTACGAGTTGCAGCAAGAGCTTCGCAGAGGTTCGGGCTTCTTCGACACGTCCGGCCAGTTCGATAGGAGGGGGTAGGCCCTTGTTTGACGACCCTCTTCCTGAACTGAACCCACCGCCGAATTGCTGTTGTCCACTCCACGCTGGCGCATTCAGAGTCCGGGGGCTGAACTGCTTGGCCGCATTCGCCATAAGTCCTTTCTCCTTTCTCCACATGGCAAAGAGAGTATTCAAATTTGTGTCATATGCCTTTTCTCGCTCCAGCGCATCCAAAGTTTCCCTCGTAATCTGTGCGACACTGGGATCCTGTCCATTGCGCAACAGCTGCTTAACTGTGTCGGCGAAGTTCTTGTCTAGGTTCTTGGTGAACGACTGGCCGGGGTTATCCGCCAGGATCCTGATGAGCATGACGGCATTGTACTGAACGTGCGGACGAGCGTAGTTCTCTTTGGAGAGGTATTTTCGAATCTGTTGTGCGGCTGCCGCTGCAGCATTGGGACTTGCGACGGCCGACTCAACAATGGTAGGAAGGTGAAGGACCTCTTCCCCCTGATGAATGAATGTTAGTGTATGGGTCGACTGATGGGTTTGGAAAGTTTTAAATTGCTGTATCGGACAATACGTACAGTATTTTCGGCGCCAGATTCACAGAAAGCTGTCTGTGTGGGTTGGTGTCAGCTTCACATAGTGCGGTTGAAGGGGGGCAGTCAGGTGTGCAACTCACAACTCCTCTGGCAGCATTGGCTTCTGGCGTGTCGGAATTTGGGTCAAAGGTCACGTCCTGGGCTGGATGCGCATCATCAGTACGGCGGCGCGCTCATGAGTCTGTGAGCTATCTGCTCACCCATCGGTTTTCTCATGAGGCTGCCCAGATTGCCCAGGTGCTTCTTGAGGGCCATGGCAGGCGGTAAGCTAGCGGGGCAGCAGCTCCGCGGTGGTGAGTGGTGAGTGGAAAGAAAGGGCCAGATGCAACAGAGGCAAGGCGAACAGGAGGCGTTTTGATCGTGTCTGCAACAGACGGCGCCGTGGGACGAAGAGCTGTGTAGGAGAAAAGTGGTGCTGTTTGGGGAGAGGGCGCGGAAAATGTGGTGGTTTGCCTGAATTACTATCGTCCCCAGATGCACGGACTTAAGCCGCTCTATGCACTCACGCACTCGCGCTGCACCGCCCCGAAACGCTTAACCAACATGGACGGTGGACTCTGGACAACGTAAACTGCCGCGCAACGGTGCTTGGAGAGGTGGCGAGCCTCGATTTTCATTTGCTCTACCACGGCTGTCGCTTCTTGTCCTCCACGCAGCCATTCTTGTAGTACGCGTCCACAGAGGAGCCGTCTGGAAGCTGTTCGCGGCCGACCCAGGATAATCGGGGGCCGAGTAACGTGACGCAGACCGCCTTGTTCTTTCTAATGACTTATTATCTAGATACCGTGGTAGAAAGTTGCTCAATTTCGCAGAGCTCATTTTAAAGCCCGTAAGGTTCCCGCTGCTTGTCCGCGCCTAATCACCTGCAGCATGTCACTGTACGGAAGCACACCCGCAGTATACTGGTAGAATCTGTCGAACGGCATATGCGCGCACAGTTGATCATACCCCCAGATTGGCCAGGTCCTGCGTCGAGCCGTTGCACAAGCGGGTGTCATAATGCAGGCTTCTCCAGTGGTATGTGTCCAGTAGGTAGTGGGAGGCGCGAATGTTGGAGCATTACATCTATTAGCACTTGACGGGCCCGGTGCTGAATAGGAGTGAGGGAAATCATTGACTAGGCCGGGACTGTATCGAGCTGACACGGATGCCTACGTAAATTCCCCTCAGCGGTCGTTACTGAGCGTAGCATTAGGGAAAAAAAATCACAGAAAGTAGAGCTTGTTAGGCAACCTGCTTGCAATGTTCCGTACAACAAGTTTACCACTTAGGCTGTAACTCAGCGTCGCTTTGTACATACCACCTACTGTTTCTCCATGCATGACTGGTGACAGTGACGGGTACCCGTGTCCATCCGACATGCCAGATGGGTATACAAAGTCAACCACAAACAGCTTCCCCGCGGATGTGCTGTCCATTTGCAGACTTGCAGACTAGCTCAAACCCCAACCTGGCAGCGATCAATGACCCGTTTGGTGTCCCTGTAGCTTGACATAATGCAGTTCCGCAGCGACACGAACGACACAACCACAACCTCGCACAAAATGACAGGTGACATAGCCAACAAGCCACACCTGAACATCACGCATCACCCCCAGACACCCCTCACCAGCCTCAGCACTCCGCTCAGCCCTTTTACTTTTTAAACTTTAGGCGGGAAGCTTCACGGCCAAAGTTATAAGTTTATAGGGCCGGCTTATTCTTCTAGCGTCAGATCATCCCCCACAAAATCTTAGCGCCCAGCCCTCCGACTTGTCAGACGTCACCTTGCTCACACGACTTGGGTCCTCTTGAGACAGGCTTGCTGCGCAGAAGGCAGACGGCGCCTTATGCTGCACTTATTTATGTCAAAAATGGTGCCTGCCAGCCCACTGACGTCTCGTGCAAAACACCTCCCTTCTGACCTCCTCCCACCCTGAGTCACTTGTCAGCACCCTACCATCACCAACAGCCTTCAAAATGGCCCATCCACCTGCCTCCGCGATCGCTGGCCGCGCCAGGCAACGCTATCAAGAGAGCGAAGAGGACCGTATTACTCGAGCCGCTGGTAAATTCCCCGAATTCGAAAAAGACATGCCTTCGCTATCCGACCGATTCCAGTTCTCCCTCAAGGACAACCTCTCCTCCTACCTGGGCCGTCGCAACCCCTTCTCCACTCCTGTTGACCCCCAGAAGGACTATGTGTGGCTCTTCGACACCACAGCATACCAAAACCGCCTAGGAAGATGGAAGGCAGAGTTTGTTGCCGCCTACTTCGTCAAGAATAGCGGCCGAGACCTCTCAGAAGTAGTGGCATGGGTCAGCGATAAGATTGGTCTGGCCGACGATGAAGCTGCGAAAGAGACAATCGCGAAGAGAATTCAGCCCTTGTTGGACTCCATTTTGCCTGCCCATACGGTCGACGTTGATTTGCAAGGCATGAACGTTCGCCTCGGACCCAGCGGACGAGATGGTATCAGTTCAGACGAGCTCGCGATTCCAGGCACCGGCTACAAAGATGGTGAAGTAGTCACCAACAAGGCTATCAACGCAGATGCCACCCCCTTGAACATAACCTTTGCAAATTCCAAAGGCTGGGCCATTATCTCCGATGTCGACGATACCATCAAGAAGACCCTGACCTCGTCTCCTGTTGGTATCTTGAAGACCACTTTTGCCGACGAGCCAGAGCCTATCAAAGGCATGCCCGAGTTTTACAAATATCTTGTGGATAAACTTGAAAGACCGCCCTTCTGGTATCTCTCTGCCTCGCCTTACAACCTCTATCCCTTCCTGCGCAAGTTCCGAGACAACTACTATCCCTCGGGCACCCTTCTACTTCGCGACGCTTCATGGATGAATCTTGCCGGTTTCCTCGCCAACTTGACTCAAGGCACTGAAGCATACAAGGTCGACGAACTCGAAAAGGTCCACACATGGTTCCCCAAGCGAAAGTTCATTTGCATCGGCGACTCCACACAGTCAGATCCCGAGGCTTACGGTGAGGCGTATCGCAAATTCGGCAAATGGATCTCCGCAATTTACATTCGCAAAGTGATGGGCGTCGAGGGAATGGACGAAGAGAAGAAGAACGATCCCGAGCGGTTCAAGAAGGCATTCAAGGATGTGCCGGAGAATGTGTGGTATGTCTTCGAGGATCCTAATGAGCTCTATCCAAAGGTGGAGGCGTTGCTCCAGAAGAAGAAGTAGAGGGTTGCGGATCTCGTTGTGGGTAGAATTTGCTTGAGAATTTGTACGGTATATGGGCATCCACGGCGTTAATGGATTTCGCGTCAAACACGGGATAATATACTCATAGGGTTCTTTCCTGTCCTTTACAAGATACCACTCTGGCATAGTCGTTTGGAATGTCTTTGGACTCGGCGTTGGATTTTTCCTATTTCCCTTCTTTTCCGTATCATTTTCGTAGTCTAGCCAGAAGTGATTAATTCATCCCAAACAATATCGACTTCTCTTTTCCTCGATATTTAAATTTCGACGTCTTTCCTCTCACACTTGTCATTTTGTATGATCGAATCGGACTTTAGGCAAGCGTTACTCTACTATTCTGTCACTTTCCGTCGATGTATGTACCTGCATAGTTCACGTGGTGCGTTGTGTAATACGAAAGCAGCACATGATACCGTATCGCAGCCTGGGCAAGAGGTCACTCCAACCCACTCCAAGCTTTCCCTCGCCATGATCTGCGTTCTTGGTTTCGCATCACCTGCCTTCGACTCACAAACCCAAGAAAACAAACTCTTTTGCTTTCGCTTTTCTTCCGCGGGCGTGCGTGCATGCGTGCGAGTGATGAGATCGAGGCCCCAAGGGAAAGAAGGTGTTGCGTTGAGTTGGTGTCGCGTGTAGGCACGAGAGAGAGCGAGAGGAATGTAGATCTGTGGAAACGCTATTGTTTTTTATCGTATTTTATTCCACCTACCTGAGTGGAGTGAAGCGTGTTGGAGGTTGTCAAGTTTACTAGATAGACGTGTATGTGTACATGTGGCTGAGATCAAAGACGTAGGAATCGCCTTGATATACCGGATCTGGGGTGCGGCGAAGTGGTGTAATTTCTGGGTAGAATGACGTGATTGTGGGGGGTGGGATTGGGGGAGTGGGGATACTTAGTATTACGAGAGGGTTGGGGGAAGGGGGTTTAGGTGGGAAGGCTGAGAGAGCTGAGGTCGATAAGTGTGGTGCATTGTTGGTGGTAACATTGGATTTGGCGGTGCTTGGTATTGTATAGCTAGGATGTGTAGAGGAGTTTTGTGCTTTGAAGTAAAGCTTTTGATTGTGTTTAGTGGTTCTTATGTTCGAGTCTACGGCTTTTTTAGTATCTTTTATAGCTGAGAGGAGTGATGGTAAGACATATCTTCCGTGCAACTGGCGCGCTAAAATGTATGAAATGGAGTATAACCGTACGCTATGAGTATTTGTGCTAGCTAGCTGCTTCCTTTGCAGGACGTGTGTAGTATTTGGACTTGTGAGCAGCTCTGGAGTTCTCCTGGTATGCGATGTTGAATTAGCTGAGTAGTGTTACTGCTCAGCCTAGGCTTATAGGGTTAGCGTCTGTGAAGACTAATGCATGAGCCTGGTCTCTATACATAGAAAGTAGATGAGAGTAAATACAGTTCGATGGGCCTTTTCGGAGGTAATGGCGTGTTTCTCTGACTATGTGTGGGGTTAAGAGGTTTCGAAAAGGTGAGGCTTGATTTTTTGAAGCAGGGTATCATCATCCTTGCAATATGCGAATATGTTTAACTCCCGCACATGGCTCACAATATCCATGATTCAGGAGTCCCAGGAGAGTTGTGTAATGCTGGATTATTAGATCCGACCCCAAATCAGGTATCAACCTTCACATTCTCAGGGCATTTTGAGAAAGAGTTGCTAGAGTTCTCTGTGAAGGTTCAAAATTAGGTGCTCTGTAAAATTATACGGTACAACATGTTCGATATAATGGAGAAAGCGTTTGGATATGTGAAAGAGTGAGGGAGGAATGCCACTTCAATCTGCATGTGACAAACTCTGGGAATGTGAATTGCTAGAGATTTTCTGATCGGTGTTGCTGTTTAACAAAGAACCTGCGTTTCTCATTGATATTCTCACCTGTGACAATGTCTTGACCTATAATGATTAAACCATCGCTGTGAATATTTATGGATCAGTTTGACATGACTCAGCCAAGAGGAACTGGAGGGCAGGTTTACTTTAGTTGTTTTGTCCCGTAGTCTGATTTATCACGGTAAATTGTTTATTAATTCAATTCGAATGAGTATATCAACAGTGAAGTCCCTCAACATTCATGGCCGCATAGAATGCAATAGCCTGCACTAAAAATTCTGACAAAGGAAGCCATTTATCGACACAAGAATACTTACTCATCTCCACATATTTATACCTCAGCTACAATGACCTTCACCCTCACTCATATGAATCTCAAGGCGTTTATCTGTCAGCAATTTTACTCTACAATAGGAATACCATGATGGAGATCGAAAGTCACGACGAGTGGGAAGTTCATCAACCCAGCTATATCCCGCTTTTTCTGCTATTGGCACTAAGCGTCTTGATAATCGTATACTTCTTTTTCTGTGGAGTTGTTTTAGCACGCATATGGTATTACCAAGGAGCCTTGGGTCCGCGACCCCAGAAGTATCCCATTCAGCCACAGTACAAGAAACAGCGAGCCCGGCGATCGGAAAATGCAAGTGACGAGCAGCAAGGTATCCAAATGAATGATGTAGCTTCTTCAGCTCAAATTCGCGATGCCCGGGACAATGTCGACCATTCGGTCATTATTCCGCGAGTTGTTGTGAATGATGTGGATTGTACGACTGATCCTATAGCCCGAGCAAATGTCACGGAAGATCGGCGGATCTCAAATATTTCCACCTTTGTCCAAGATGACTGCGGCGATGGATCACACTTTCCGAATGTGCCATACGCCACGACCCCAATCCCTATTCTCCAACGACTTACCTCTCTCCGAGCCTACCCCGACACCCGCAGGCCTAACTACACAAACTACCATAGCATGGGCCTACGAAATCTTGACGTAAAAGAATGGCTTACAATCGACAATACCTATAATGAGTTTAATGAAGCCCGCGAATGGCTATTGATAAAAAAGCATGACGAAGTTATCCAAGTCAAAGCTGAAGGAGAAGCAGCGTGTGAAGAACTTCTGAATGAGGTTGTGCAATTTTTGGCGGAACGGTACCCGGAATTTTTTAAGATTATGACGATCCAAGGAAGAATTTTTGTGAGGAATGAAATCACGGCGTCTGAGTATTCGCTTCAGCGGCCCTGGGACTGTCATCCTTTGGAGTTGTGTGCAAGATTGGCGATGGAGGATTTTAACATCATCCTTAGGGGAGAGTTCACGCAGCAGCATTACTTGTAGGTTCTCCTGGATTTCAGATAGCTTTCCAAGGAGATATTTTTATCTTGAGCCATGCTGACTGGATCCAGACAAGCCAGCGCAACCCTATTTCCTGCAGGATGGATCCTGCGTCAGCGTATTGGTAAATCTATCACTTCGCTGCATGAGCCTGTTCCGAAATGGGAGGATAAATTATCAAAACCCGTTGAACAGTAAGCTATCTTGCCTGATCATGATCTTTTCGATAATTTCTGACACTCTTTCCATCAGCTACTTCGCTCGCCTAAGCGCTACCTCTGCCATGGAACGCTCTAGCTTCTTCATTCAGGTCGCACTCAGCAACCAAACCCTACCCGATCTCCTCTTCATCCAAGATGGAAAGGACTTCTTCCCGGAAGATATGTCGTGTCTTTCACCCTCCAACATCATCGTGCGCCGCGAGCGACAAACGTTTAGGAAATTGCCGAAGTCCGGGGCCATTGTGTTTGGTGTGAAAACAAACATCCAGAAATTGACAGAGTTGGGTGCGGAGCAGAGACGTATTTTAGCTAAAGAGATAAGAAGTTGGCCGGAGGATATTGCGAGGTATAAGGGGAGAGATTTGTGGCAGGAAGCCCTGCTGAAATTTTGCGAGGGAGACGAGAGCGTTATACGAGAGTAGAGTACGAGGAAAGAACTGCTCAACTGGATTGCAATGATGTAATCCCATAAATTGCGTTTCTAAATCTTTGTTCCTTTTTATTTCAAATTTCGGAGATCTCCTTTTTCAAACACCAGGAACCACCTTTTTTTTTTTCCCTTAAGTTCCAACGAGATTTAGCTCGTTAAAGAGCTACTTGATAAATGGGCATCGGCCTTGGCCTTTGCATCTTCTAGTCTCTTCAGTACTTCAGGGTGGCCTTCTGCTACTTTCAGAGCTGTTCTGCCGTTAGGCCCAGTGGCGTTCACATCCGCGTTTTCCCGAAGTAGCAGCTCTACTACTTCGAGATGGCCAGCTTCCGCTGCTGCTTGTAGTGCTGTTCGTCCATTGTATAAAGTAGCAGCAGGAGCATTGACATCAGCCTTACTCTGAATCAGCCGCTTCACTATGGCTACATGGCCTTCTTTCGCCGCTGCCTGTAGTACTGTGAACCCTTCTTTACGAACATCAGGGTTGACATCAACGTTCTGCTCGATCAGCCTCTCCACCAAGGCAAGATGGCCTCCTTCCGCAGCGACTAGTAAGGCCACCTCCATGTTCCATTTATAGATAACGGCATTGATATCCGCTTCGACCTGGATCAGTCTCTCAACTATGGCGAGGTGACCTTCTTTCGCCGCGACTTTTAATGCTAGGCCCACTTTCCACGCATTCATACTGGTACTGAGATAATCCTCGCCCTCGATCAGTCTCTCAACTATAGCAAGATGGCCTGCCTTTGCTGCTTCTTCAAGTGGCGTCCTAGCCCCGAGGCGTTGAGCTGAAGTAGCATTGAGGTTCGCCTCCCTCTTGATCAGCTGCTCGACTACCACAAGATAGCCTGCCCCTGCTGCCGCATGCAAAGGGGTTCTTGAATCGCAGTCAGCTAAGTTAACGTCCGTAGCTGCTTGAAGCATCAGCAGTTCTGCCATTTCTAGAAAACCCCTCTCGATTGCTACTAAGAGCGCAGTCTTTCCATGAAAGCCAATCGAATTTACATCTGCACTTTCTTGGATCAGAAGAGTCACAACTTGAAGATTGTTGCTTTCAACTGCCACATGCAGTGCGGACTTTCTCTGAATGCCAATAGCATTCGTATTAGCATTGTTTTGAAGCAATAGCTGTACCATTTCAAGATGGCCTCTTTGAGCTGCTCCTTGTAGCACAGTCTTCCCATCAGAACCAGCAGCATTGACTTTTGCACCATGATCAAGCAAAAGCTGAGCCGCCTCAAGATGCCCCCTTTCAGCTGCTGCTTGTAGCGCCGAAACTCCATGATGCCAAGCAGGAGCAGCATTAACATTGGCATTAGCCTGTAGCAACAATGTCAACATTTGAAGATTGCCGCATTCTGCTGATGCTTGTAGCGCCGTTCTGCCCTTGTAATGAGTAGCAGCACAATTCACATCAGCTTTGTGTTGAATCAATTGCTCAACTATTTCAAGGTGACCTCTTCCTGCTGCAATCTGTAGAGCAGTCCAGCCATCGGATCGAGCAGTATTTGCATCCGCCTTGTGTGAAAGTAGAAGCTTAACTACCCCAAGATGGCCTCTTTCCGCAGCCGCTAATAATGCTGTTCTACCACCAGGCCCAGCAGCATCCACATAAGCATTCTCCTGAAGCAGCCGCACAACGACTGCACTGTGGCCTCGTTCTGCTGCAGCGAGTAGTGCGGTCCTTCCATCATTTCCGGCAGTGTGAACACTAGCTTTTCCTTGTAGTAATAGCTCTACTGCTTCTAAATGGCCCCCTTCTGATGCTGCCTGTAGCGCTGTCTTTCCTGTATATTGCCCAGCAGCGTTAACTTCAGTCGTCTCCTGTAGTAGCCGCTTCACTACTGAAATATGGCCCTTTCCAGCTGCAGCCGAAAGTGCTTCTATCCGTCTATTAAAACCGGTAGCATTGTAGATATCAGACTTCCACTGAAGTAACTGATCAATCACCTCAAGTCGTCCTTGAGCGGCAGCCCATTGTAGCGGATAGAAGCCGTATTCATTACACGACTCAATTTTTGCACCATACCCAGCCATCATGGTGAAGGTAGATTCTCGCCCATTTCGAGCAGCTCGTGCCAATGGGGTCAACCCCTCCTCATCCCGTTGGTCGATTGTGGCACCCTGCCCAAGCAATATTTTAACGATTTGGTCTTGACCTGCTTCGGCTGCAAAATGTAATAGCGTCTTTCCCTTCTCCATTTGATGATCCACGATAATTCCACTCTGTAACAACAGTTGAATGATGCCCTCACAGCCGCAGATGGCGGCTCTCTGTAATGCTGAATCCACTACTGTGTCCTCGATATTGTTGTCGATTCTGAGCGAATAAAATTTGTTGTGCATGCTCAGTGCATCTGTCTCCGCTTCCGTGTAACTTTGCTGGGGGTGAACAAGGAGCTCAAATTCTTTGATGCTCCAGGACCCCATTTCAGAAGGAGAACATATGGTTAAATTGCTCTCTAGGCCTTTGATGGAATCTCTTGGCTCATTCTCAGGTACTTCAATCTTTTCCTGGAATCTGGGGAGATTTGAAGGTGTAGAGACGCACAATGGGCAGATCCCTAGATAGGCCAGCTCAAAGTCATTAGGGTTTTGGGCAATTTCGAGGTACAGTCTGTACATCACAGCTTGTGTGACTTGTAATTTTGGGCCACTATCCCGACCTCTCGAAGTTCTTCGATTTGAAAGTAACGACCACTGATGGAGAAGAGGTGGGGATCCTTCGTAACAAGTTTAACGAGCTTTCTTCCTCAGCTGCACTACCTAGATTGACAGGGCGTGAAGTCCTGGTACTGTTATGGGTTTGCAGTCCACAACCTTTCGTGCATTGAATAGGACCTCGGATACATTCTGCGATTGCTTGCTGAAGATACGAAAATCCACAAAGGTATCTAAGTCGTTCATCTTCGCCCGAGAATTTGTAGGCTGCAGCAAGAACATTGGATTGGCGAGTTTCCTGGACGAGCAGTTCATAGGTAGGCTTTGGTTCAAACCAATCCGCCAGAGGGGAATCAAGTTTGTCTTCGAAGTCGCAAATGCTGCCGTATTTTGTGCCCTCGAAATCAATATGACCAGCGACTACTTTGATTGTTGTTACATCCTCCGGAGGCAAGTCAATGGTTTCCAACCCTTTGAAGAAAGCACATACACCGTGCCGAGAAATAGCAGAGACATCTTCTGTGTCAATTTCATCGGATCCAGTGAACACCGTCATTACTGCTTCCAGGATATCAATATCCCGTTGATTTAATTTTTTGCGCCGAACGGTCCCTCTACGGATATACTTCTGTTCTTGTCTCCTATAAAGTAGTCGAATCCCACAAGCTGAAGGCCTAAGGGCCGGATCTGCGTCAATCACTGATAACATCCATAGAACCATGATAATTGTCTCTGCTACTAGTACCTTGCAAAGTGATGATGATATAAGACAATCGGCTTCGGCTGGGTCGCATTTCTGACATGTGCATCGTGATGTTATATTAGAGATACAGGCCTCCACAGAGGTCTGAATGCGGGACTTGATCTCAACATCGTTTGCAACTTGCAGAGTTGTAGTTAGCTCCGGTAGTTGCTGGGCTGCAAACTCTAAAAATGCCGGACCTCTACTGCATTGGCGTGCGAAGTGAAACCGACCGATCCCGCCACCAGTGTACACCACAGGATTTTGCCAACGACTCAGAATCCCGTATCTGTAGTAGTCTTCGCTGAGATGAGATATGTGGAGTAGAAGAAGAGCAAAATCCTGCTGACAGTCGTTTTGCAGAGACTTGAAACAGGAACCAAAAGTATCTGTAAGTATGCTAGTCCATTCGGATCTTCCTCCCCTGAACTGCCCCCTTGGTAGATTATCCCCCATTTCATCAGCTCTAATCTTGAATCCATTTGGAACAATGTAGCATTTACGTAAATGAAGTGGCTGGGCCTCGTCGTTGGTGTCGTTGAAGATAACCGTAACCTTGGAGAAACGACCATTTTCGACTTGGGACGATTTGTATACGGTGTTTCCACCGCTGTGGCGAATCTCAACATTGATAGATAAAAGCCACTCTGCGATAGCTGCGAGCCAGATGCAATCAAGACCGCCAGCGATAGTTATGTTCTCTAGTTTTCCGTTTGAAACGTCGGCTAGGGCTCCGATTGCATTGGCAATTGCCAATGTCGATGTATGCTTCCTCAACGAGGTATCGCTCGTTGATTGTACAGAACGGGTTAGACCTTCGAGAAGAATAGGGAATTTGGAATACGCGATCGACCCAGCACAGAGCTCAACAAGTTGTTTCCATTGATGAATAGACGGAAGGACGTCTCGAGGCGCGCCGCCAGCCTTACAAAGTTCTCGGAAGACTCCTGCAGCAAAGAACGAGTCGTACGATACAGACAAGCATGCACACAAGGCAACACACGTTGTTCCATACTCGGATTCCGTAAGATCCTGAATTACTGACTTCACGCCGAAACCAAACCATATGAGCTTGCCATATGATGAGAAGGATTTTAATCTTGAGAGGGCATCAAAAACCCTTTTCTGAGCTTCCGGACTGACCACAAATCGACTGCAAGTAAACTGTGCGACAGCTACAGTAGCAGGGGCAATGTCCGCTTTGGAGAGCCGTAGTAGTACGTCAAAGCCAAACGATATTGAAGTTTTAGACAAAGATACCCAATCAACCTGTCCAGATTGTTGGAAACCCCCACTACTTCTGGGTATGAGGGAATCGGACATTGCTGGAAATTTGTGTTGAGTGAACACTCCAAGAAATGCTAAAACATCTAGTAATTTGTATTGAGTTTTCCATTCGTCATCACGTTTCGGTAATGACTTACGATAAATTGGCCCACTTCTACTTCGAAGAGCCCTCTGGGGACGTGGAGTATAATGAACAACGCCTGAGAGGAGCTGGAGCTCGGTGCTAGCGAAGGCTACGGGTCTTGTGCCCCGTTCGTGTATAATACTGTTCGAAAGGAGGACAAACTTTTCGATGCTTTAAAGTGGAAGGCTGAGGTTTACTTACATTTTCAGAAGGCGCTGAGGTGGGGCTTCCTTAAATGTCTCAACACACAAGGCTGACTGAGGCGTTCTTGATTGTTCCAATCCGCAAGGCTGAAGGAACCACGTCTACCCCGCTTTTAGGCATGCATATTACTCTGAAATACCTGAGGTGCGGTAGAAAGCGAGTAGCTGATAAGAGTTACGCATACTCTTATACCAGGGAAAAGTCCGTAAATAAAGCTTGAGCTCGCTCAATCGACCTAGACTAGTTAGGTTGAAGTGGAATCACGTGTACTATGAGACCTTTTAATCGCAGTTCTCAGGCAGATATCACACTCCACTGATAAGAACACTTAATCTCTTTTCTTTCTTATATCCTGATCTTTAAAAAGGGAGCTTTTGCTAGCTTCAATATACCTTGTGATAGGATAACGGCAACAGTATATATCTAGCTGTGCAAACAATATTTTAAACCATAAGCTAGTGGCAGCCTTGACAGCTCGTAAGAAGAGTTTGATGACTCTGAGTCTGTGTACTTCCCTCTGGGGATTTTGGCTATGTGAAGGTCATAGAGCCATAGGACTCAATGCACTAAAGTTCAAGAAGGTGCTACCAGGATATGGGACAGCTTCTAGCCTGAGGGAGTAGAATCCGGTGTGATGCTTTGTCTTCACGTTCCAGTCGCTTTTTTCCTGCATGGCACATTGTCAGCAACTGTTACTATCATAAATTCTCGATTTGATGTTTTAAAATTCCTCTAAACATGATCAAGGAAAGCCATTTACCCAATCGCACCCACAATCAACCATGAGTCTACCCATTCAACCTAATCACACCAACAGGTATGGCTCTTACAAGTCGCTTATGTACTTTGGCAAAGCAAAGTTGATCATACAACGAAACCGATTAGATTGGACCACTTTGCGTCGTTTCTCGCGGTTTTCTAAAGTTCTAACGCCACACTTAGTCCAACGATATATCCACATGCCAAGAACCTACAAATCGTCACTACACTTCAAACTCCCATCTCCAAGATCTGCAAAGCCAAATTGTATAACAAATCTGTTGCTTGGCATGCCAAATAGTGATCTCATTCCACCACATAAAATGTCGTTGGGTATAGAGATAGTGCGAGAGGGTGACGTCAGAGGTACGTTGACAGTACCTCGAGGGTGAACTTATCACCAGAAAATCATTCTGCTCGGACGGCAAACTAAAATTCTGAACACCAAAAAGCAAATATGCCTCCATCAGGGGAATCCAATGGTTCAAGGAACATCGTTCTATCTGGAGGTGCACGAGGTATTGGTCGAGCACTCGCTCGCTATCTTCTCGAGGCAGGGAATCGCGTCTACATTTTCGACGTTGATAACGAAGAACTGCAGCACACGGCAACAGTGCATCTGAAACAATACCATCAGGACGGCAAAGTCGGATCCGCGGTGTGCAATCTCCGCGATATAGAAGACATCCGAACGCAGGTTTCGACCGCTGCCAAATTCTTCGATGGCAGAATAGACGTGCTCATCAACAATGGCGGAATTGCGAGTCCTTACTGGAAAGACAATAAGTCCATGGAAGATCCGGCGACATTCGAAGAATGGCAAGCCTACATCGAGACGAATCTAAGTGGACCATTCGCGATGAGCCAGGCTTGCATTCCATATATGAAATATCAAAAGGCCGACAGCGAAGAATCGGGTGCACAGAAACTCCACGGCGCGGGCCCCTGTATCATCCACATTGGATCCTTCCGTGCGCATCAAAGCGATCCGAATCAAGAGGGGTATGCGGCATCCAAAGCAGGTCAGCTGGGACTGATGCAGTCCATGGCTATTTCTCTTGGACCATTGGGAATTCGTGTGAATCTAGTCGCGCCTGGAAGGATCAAAGTTGCTCATGAGAGTAAAGAAGGTGACGAGAAGGGCGAAAATTGGGAGGGCCAGGTCAGCGAGAAGGATGTCAGTGATCATCCTACGAATCGGGCGGGGCGTCCAAGGGATATTGCGGATGCTGTGAAGTACCTGATTGAGGCGGGATTCGTTACTGGTGTAAGTTATTCTCAATCTTACCTTTTGCTTCTAATTCAAATGCTGATCTAAAGAATAGCAAGATATCACGGTTGATGGAGGTGCGCTACGGAAGAAGAATTGATCGGTTGTACGTTTCCGGGCTTAATGCGAAAATGAATAGACGACGAAAATGTTCTGTACACATGATAGAAATTCCATCCAAATACTGCCGTTTAGATATCTTGGATTAGTCAGTGCTCAGAAATGTCTGAGAAAACCCAGTCGTGAACCAGCGAAGATTCCAGTTCAAGCCCTATCCGACAATACCCTTCAACCAACCATGACTCCTACCTAACAAGAGAGAGAAAAAAATGAGGAACAAAAAAGGTCCCTGCTTCACCCGCATCTCACGCACGTGCAATTCCTGATTCCAGAAGATTGATCAAACCCCAGATTCGGCCATCTATGTCGTGAGGGCCCCGTCACGGCAGAATCGTACGACCGTTAGGATGCGGTCACCCCACGCAAATCCCAGCAAGGCAGTGCCGCCTAAGCGACCACACCCAATGACTCCAATGTCTCGCCACCAGGCCTTTCCAGCCGTGGCTCCCTCTCGCCCATCGAACGACCGCACTCCAGGTCATCGGGGAGTTTGCAATAATTCGACCAATCATTGTGCTTCCGTGTTTGCGTTCTCACCCGATGCTGTAGGTTTCTCGAGGGATTGAGGCGTTGGTCTCCGCAATGTGTGAACGCTGTTCTGACACGATCACGCTATCTCAGTCTTGTTTTGGGCGCGCTGTGTCGGCGGTGGCCGTGGATTGCTGGACTTGCTGTAGATCCTCAAAAAGTGATACATATATTATGTGCCTGCTGTGTTTCCTTGCTTCTTATCCACACAAATCATCACACCAGCCACTTCCACTAGGATTACAAGCATCCAATCCATCACTTCGGTACCACGTACAAAGTCTACGACTCCAAAGCGCCTGTCTACCTCACATCAAAAACCCACACCGTCCAATAGGATAAACCTCCAAACACACAAATTCAATCAAAATGCCCGTCGCCGCTAAGTCTTTCTGGCCTGCTCTTGCTGCCTTCATTGGTACGTCTCCTTGCCCCAAGACCAACCCAATCAAATAAACAACTAACATACCATCAGCCGGCTCCTTCACATACACCTTTGTCGTCGCTAAAGGCGAAGGAAACGCCGTCGATGCCGCCCGAACTCGGTGGCAACAACAAATGCTACGCGGAAACCAAGCCCTGTCCGGTGGATCAACGCTAGAGACACAAAAGTAATAAAGGAGGGTGTATCTGCCAAGTACTACTCGATGGCTGGTCAAGCCGAACGGTCTATCATTGCATAGCATTTCTGGAGTTTTTTGGAGTTTAAGAAGTGGATGGGGAAATACTTTGACTTTGATACCAGACACCTAAGCCCTGGCTTAGGCACTTGGTTTACATTCTATTTGTAATCCACTATAGGCTTTGCTGCCTCAAAAATAATAGTTTACCATTACCATATACCTTCTCAAGTGCTTGCCGTGAAGTAATTAAATGGAATCGAGAATGAGTGAGGAAAATAACGAAGGGCGATTGATGAAGTAGGAGATGGTCCCAACATAAGGAAAGAAGTTTATACTTTGCCCCCCGCGGCTTCGATCGGTATTGAAAGAAACTCAAAGCTGCAGATCCATAGTAGCACTCATTCTATGCGGGATTGATAACACGAAGGTGTTGCACTAAACTGCATATGTATGGCTAATAGGTCGTGATACGATCCCTGAGTGCAGCAGATTTCGTCCCCGAGCCGTTCGGCGAAGCCACGTACATCGAGATGGTAGACGAATATATTTTACTCTTACCTAACGTCGGTACAAGTATTCATACCACAATTGCGTGCATTGAGTTGACTAGTCTCGATGTACAAGCGCATAGAGTTTGACAGATTTGGTTGGCCCCAGTTTCGACGACACTAAGGCAAAAGGTATAAAGTCAGACAGAAAATGATGTAGCAATTCATTCTCACTGGACAGGAGTTGACCGATTCGAGTAGTGAGGCATGTTATCTGTGCGGTTATTTAAAAGCACACAAGGCACTGTTCAAAATCAGCACGGGCAAAGGGTCCAACAGGTGGAGAGGGGTATGGCTCGCTCCTTCAACTTCCACCGTGTGGTAAACGCAAAAAGCAGTGTAGACCGTTGGGATCTGTCACGAGTCAGGGATAGAGGTATCCAGCGGAGAGGAACAAACCACGCAAACCACAACCACAAGGCAGTCCACACAACCCGAGAGCTTTCAGAATACTGTCAAAAGCATTTGCATTGCCGAGGTCCTCTTTAACGTCGAACTGGGAACTATTAATAGATCCTGTGTCCTCCGCGTCAGATATCTGGTCCGTTGGCGGTCGATGCTTATCCGGCCGTTATAACCTAGAATGACAGGTGAAGTATTATGCAGTCCATCGCAGACATGCCGAGGAATTTTGATTTAAAACCCGATTCGCCCATGCAACACCTGTCTCCATCATGTATCCCCTGCTCCACCCTCGAGAAACATAATTCGCTCTCCATGCAAATTGAGACAGGTATCAAAGTAAAAAATCAAACCATTCATGCCCATTACCGCCTTAAACGCCGACCGCACTGTTCCACCCCACGAAATGTGACGCATTGTTACCCACACTAGTGACCTGTCCAGATGAGACGAGAATCCTTGAAGGTTGGCAGCCTTCTCGAAAACTCTAACGCAAAAGACACATTCACGCACTGTGTAACACATACCATTCAAATCCACGAAAATGCTGTACCCTGTTTCCCACGATGTGGACCGTTCCAATTGAGAGAAGAAAATCCTTGGAAGGTTGGCAGCCTCCTTGGATGTCTTTCACAAAAGATGATTCACGCACTGAGTTAACACGTACCATTTATCGTTAAGGTCATTGAGACCATTAGAACTTGCTGGCTGCTGCGCCGTAAAGGGAGTTGTAGATCTTATCGACAACAAATGAGGCGCGAATCGTACGACGATTGAAGCTACGGCCATTGAGACCACGCAGGGCGTTTTCGCCACCAGTGACTGAATCGAATTTGACATACACGTCACCATCGGAATTGGGGTCGATAGCGATGTGGACGACTCGGCCATATTTCTCATCGCACTCAGTTTTGATGTCAAGCTCGAACTCTTTGACCCAATTTACTCCGGTGTTCTTCAACTCTTCATCTGGATCAAAGGCATTTTCGATTTTGATGCACTTTGAAGGCATCGGCTCGTCAACGATTGGGGCGCGAGGCTTGATGACCGGTTTCGCGGCTCCCGGCTTCGCCGAGTCGTCGGTATCGCGACGGAGTAGTGCTGCCATAAGTTTACCACGATCGTAAGACCTGAAGTTCACTCCGGCAACATCAGTATCGTCCAGGGCTGAAGCATTGCCTACACCTCGATCGTCTCTACCGTGAGTGCGATCGAAGACTCCGCCAGCTCCTCCAGCATAGGCACCGCGACCACCGGCACCGCTAAAGGCGGAGCCCTGGTAGTTCTGAGCCTGCTGGTTGAAGGTGCGGAGTAGATTGGCGGTCGATTCTGGGGTGAACTTGTCATTACCGAGCCCGACACGGATTTGGCGTCCGGCGAGTTCAAAGCCATTCATCTCACTGAGGGCAATTCTGGCGTGCTTGGGGTCCTCATACCTTTGAATACTGTTAGTTTGTGAGCCAAAAGTAGTGGGTGAACGCGACTTACTGAACGAAACCATACCCCTTGGACCGAGTAGGGTTCATCTCATCACGTTGAAGAGTGATGGTGTTTAGTTTACCAAAGGGCTCGAAGATTTCCCTAAGGTCATTCTCGGTCACACTGAAGTGGATATTGCCCACATACAGGCGATGGAAGGGAGCGCTGTTGGAACCGGCCGCGGCGGCACCCTCAGAGGGTCGCGACACACGATTCTTCTCAGCCTCGGTATGCTGGGCAATAATCGGAATACCCTTGAGTTTCTGGCCAGTCAGTTCAATGGCTTTGGGGACGGAGTCCTCTTCCTCGAATTCAACATAACCAACGCTGTGAAGGGAAAGTTAGCACATGCAGCAGCTTGAGAAGGCAGGGATAGGCACTTTACCCTTTGGAGCGACCAGTGATTCGGTCCTTGACAATCTGGGCCTCGAGGACATTGCCAACTTTCTCAAAGAACTGTCGAAGGTGGCGTGTATCGGCACGCTGGGAAATCTGCTGGACAAAGACAGTACGCTTGTCACGGTCATCTTCAGTAGCTTCAGGAGTAAGGGTACGATCACGGCGAGAGCCTCCGGTACGGCGGCGATCTCGGGATCTATCGCGGTCTCCACGACCTCGGTCACGATATCTATCCTCTCGGTCTCGGTCACGGTCGCGGCGTGGGGATCGAGAACGCGCACGACCACTGCCACTGTAATAGTCACCTCGACGGTCATCACCTCGTCGATCATCACGACGACCACGGTAGCGGTCGCGCGAGCTGCTGCGGCGATACCTATCACGCTCTTCATCTGTGTCAGCTTCTTTGCTTGAGCGAGGGCGGCTTCCATCTCTTCGCCGATGGTCTCTGTCCCGGCTTCTCGGCCGGTCACCATTAGACTCACGAGGACGATCACGCTCCCGGTCACGGTCGCGGCGGTCGGAGTGGCGGTCGTAGCGGTCGGAATGACGGTCGCGGTAGCGATGACGCTCGTCACGTCGATTGTCGGCTTCACGGGCCTCGCTGGCCTGGCGCTCTGCCTTTGCTTCGATGTCGCGAGCAGTGGCGTCGAGAAGCGCCTCTACCTCGTCGATGGTGGCCGCCATGGTGATAGGCGATAGTTGATGCGGTATCCTAGCTCGTGATAAGTTGATAGTAGTCGCGAGTATTCGGTGCAGTCACGGAGTGAGCAGATTGAAGTGGGTTTGTCGGAAGCGCGCTGAGGCACGTAGTGAGATTGTATTCTGACCACAGATACTGTGGAAGCGGCGGACAGCGGTCACAGCAGACGTCTGTCTGTGTGACGGACTTGACTGTCCTGAAGTTGTATCGCGCACGACGAATTGCTGCTTGCTCCAAGCTGGTCGTCGCAAACGGATGGGTGCAGTAGGTGGCGGAGAGGAAGAGGCTGGCAAGTGGTTTTTGTGTGACAGGTGGGTAAGCTGCGCTAGTGCTGATTCCGGCCAATCAGGCAGCGGTTGGGTCACGTGGGTAGCCAGAGTTTGACGGGCAGGCAAAACAAGGTGAAGTTGGACAAAGTGAATAAGGATATGAGGAGACACTTTATTACCATTAATGCTACAGTTGGTATCACATAAAGAAAAGGATAGCAGCGTGGTTATCAATAAGACAACGCCGCAGCTTCCTCATAGAGTCTAGACGTACATTCAAGCAACACCCTTACAGAGCATTACCATCTGACACTCTTTCTGCTCATTGGTGTCTTCACATGCCCGTGTCTATACATCACCAACAAACAGAAAGCTGAGCTATCTTAATTAGTCTTCAGAACCTTTGGTGGCGTCATATCCAGCTCAGTGCCAAATACCCGATCCCAGAAGCGGTTCGAAACACCAAAACCATTGTTGTAATCCGCGAAATGGTGCGCGAGATGGTACTTTTTAAGCTCGCGGTAGAAAGGTGGGAGGCTACATCGTGTTAGCATTGTCTGAACACAGAACAACATCCCAAGAACATCAACGTACTTTCGGTGGTGGAGGAAGTAGTGCGTCAAGTCATAGCAGATGTAGCCAAAAACGCCTCCAGCGAATGCTGCTACAGCGCCATACCAGTTCCAGAAGATAATTCCATGGGCCACCTTCCAGAATGGGGCGCAAAGGACGACAAAGAGAGTTGGAGGCATGACCAATCTATACTTGTCCATGGGGAGGTAGTGATGTATGCCATGTAGGAGGAAATGCATGGTGATTCCAACGCGGTTGTTAGGAAGGTAGCTGATACCTGAGTTAGGAAATAGTCAACCAAACCAGTCAAAGGAAAGAAACGTACTAGTCCAAGTGGAATAGGCATCGGTGCAAGACGTATTCAATCAAGGTCCAGACGGACAAACCGAAAACCCAATAGCCCGCCGTAGCAGATGCCCCCAATCCACCCGCAGCAGTATACGTGAGGTATGCAACGGGGGGAACCCAGACCGTTGGAACAACCCACCAAGGAGTCTTGCTCAAGGGCTCCAAAAAGTTGCCAAAAAGCGGCGCCGAGTCTCCTCCTTTGTAATGCCTTGGTCGATGCACCTGCTCAAGGTAGAAGTCCTTGTCAAACCCTCCATTCCAGACTTGCATGAAGAGTGGCTTTGAAAGGTCGAGGAATTTGTGAGTCTTGTAGTCCTTGGCCACATCAGTCTCCTTGGAGAGGTCTGCCTCTGAGGACATGCCTGTTGCAGCATAGAGAGGCTTCTCCTCTGTTACCTCCGCGATAAGACCATTCGCCTTGCCAGTCTTTGCAGCACCATTGATGTCTGCATCGTTAGGCAAGAAGCCAATCAAATAGTCCTCGTCTAGGATCTCATATGCCGAGTCTGAGTGGGTATGGGAGATTTCGTCCTCCATTTGCTTCTTGACATCCTGTCCAGCAAACTCCAGAATGTAATCGGGGCCTCCCGGGTGGCTGTCTACAAACTCGGTGACATCGTAGACTTTGTTGCCAACCGTGACATAGCACGACTTTGCCGAGTTGTGCTTCTGGACCTCAGCGATCGGAATGGTCGGAAGGGTGCGGGCGGGCATATTTGCGGGCAGGGCTTTGGCGGTTGTGATCGGTCTGCTTCGAGATGGGCGTTGCCGACGCTTGCAATCGAGGTCGAGAAAGGGCGTAATATATTCGAGGCGGATGCTCGGAGGTTATAGGTCGAGGTAGGGAGAAGGAAGCTTCGGATAGAGTGTTTGCAGACGCAGAGACTCGGGCACTCGTAACAACACGCGGCGGACGTCTTGGGTTGGCGCAGGAGGCGGGAGAATCAGCACGCCAACCAACTTACACGGAGAACGAAAGCAATGTAAAAATTGAAATGAAAGACTGCTGAGAAAGCAAGTCAGGAGAGAACACAAGCCAGAAGGTCCACCTTTAGCGCGGAGATCTCACCAAATCCTCAGCAACAAATGGCGAGCTGGTGGCGAGACTTTGCACGGCGGCCTCCCGTGCATCCGGTGTAGACAGATCTGCCCGAATGGGAAATGACCCTGATTTTTTCGGAGCTAACGAGCTAGAGAGAAAAGGGGCAGGGGAAATGTGTTATCGATAACACGCCCACGATGGATCACGGGACTTTTGATCACGGGATTTGTATTCTTTCCTTGGGCGTGGACTTTCCTCAAGATGTGAAGTCAAGACACTTGCTCCACCCTCAATCAATTGTCAATTAGCCTCTAGCTTGCCTCGGGTGCAGCCCATTCTCCCAGACCAGATGCCAGGATCCAAGTATAACCTTCGTACACATGAACTGTACTTGTGTACTCCCTCCATCAGATACCGAATGGTCCACCCCGTATTCAATCTGCAGCCTCCCTGTCCGCTTAATTCCCACATCCTTCCCTCCCCTCCCCTCAGCTAACGGCGGTGCATGTTGTAGCATTGTCCGCACACCTTCCCAGGTATCCGAGCTTCTAGAAGAGCAGCGAAGCCAAAGCCGACCCTTAGTCTCCGCCGGAATCCGTCCTGAAGTTGCCGTTGCCGTTGCCGTCTAGGGCTCGTCAATGCCAAATGTCCATGCAGTAATGCAAGCCTGTACATATGTACATATACTCAAGACTACAGCGATCGATCGAACAAAAGCCCTGCTACCTACATACCACACTAGCCGTGAACTTCACCATATTCATCCAGCTGCACACTTTATATTCGCCTCAAGGAACGACGCGTCTATCTCAACTTCCCCTTTTTTTTTCCTTTCTTGTCCAGCAGCCACGGCCAAATAAAACAAGCACCACAGCACTGAAAAAGCCCCAGGCATGTCCGATTAAGCGTTTCGCCATTGCGGGCAACATGACTAAGGGACCCTGCAACTCGTGGCCTGCTGTCCATCTCTTCCGTCATCCTCCCATGCACCATCCAACCAGCCACCCAGTTCCACTGATCTACCCAGCCGACCACCCAATCCTTCGCGATAGACCCCAACTTTTACCACTCGAGTCCCGCTCTTGGCAATCCAGCTTTTCGCTATTAGCCTGCGCGAAAACAGCAACGTATGTATGTATGTACGTCGTGTGCTTTGCCCTGCCCGGCCTCGCCTCGTCTTGTTAGAAGATGAGGAGTTTTGTCTGCAAAAGGCGCCTTAATACTCCTCATTAATGCTTAATGCTGCAGCCGCAAGCCCTCTGCCGCTCATGATTCGCGGCCAACGGGTAAAATGAACAGTACGACTGCTAGCCAATGCAATGCTGCGAGGTCGCGAAAGCGGAGAACGGAGTTGGCGCTGCTACTGTTGTACCGGTCGCCAGTCGTACAGTATGTTGCTGTCAACCGGAATCCTTGTTTTCAACAAAATTCATCCTTGCAGCAGTGCAGTCTGAGTTCAAACTCACGCGCGTTCGGGACCGTCGCTCGGTATAGTATCCTCTATTATACCTACCATGGACCAAGGACATTGTGCACGAACAGTATACATGACTTGTCGAACAGTCAAAGGCATATTGTGTATCAGCCCGGCGTTATTTTATCGTTTGGCTGCATGCAGGCAGCGAGGACAGCAGACAGGCAACGGCAACCCTTGATCGTCACGTCCGCGCAATCGCTCGTCTGGTGAATATACAGTCCAATAGACTATGTACAGCAAGCAACCAACGCAAGACTCGCGCCTCTCTCTTTTTATTTAGCCTCGCAACAAAGAAATCTGGGGTAATGATACAGAATCCCCGTCTATATGATACCATTTTAACAAAACAGCAAAGTTTGTATCCCCCCGACATCGTGTACCTTCTGACATGACAAGGACTTGGACATGCACTGCATGCCCGCTTGGGTGCTCGTTCGCTCGTTGAATAATCATCTGTGTCTGGACGACCGACACACATGCGCACCCCGCTTACTTCAACTCAATGCCAGATCCAGGCCCAGTAACCGTATGACATGGCGCGCTCAAACATAACTCATAATAATAGACTCAAGTCAACTCATCTCACAGAAAATTCAACATGCAATGCAAATGTCCAAAAAGGGTAGAAAAAGCAAAAATGATAAAAGCGAAATGGAAAGAAAATCAGAATCAAAACGAAAATCAAAATCAAAATCAAAACGGAAAATCAAACTTCAGATCCGATCCGAATGCAGATCCTCACCTTTCTCTGTTGCTGCGCTTGCTCCAAATAATCCCCGTTAGGAAGGCGTACATGCTTCCCTTCTTGGCAACGACGATTTCCTTTGCCCCGAAGTGCACTCCAATCCAATCCCACTTTCATGTTCAGTATTACCTGGAAAAAGCCAGTATCTAAAGCCACCGGCTACCTTCTCTTGCATGCATGTTTGAAATCTCGGCGATCACCTTCAAACTCTAAAGGCCGACCCTGGTGAGCAGAACAGGTCAGGTCCATGTCCATGTCCATGTATCGCTCACGTCGAAATGTGGAAAGCGGTGCGGTGCAGTGAGGTGGGTCCATTGGCGTTGGCGTTTCAAGAGGATTCCATGGGCATGCTGGTGTAATTCCGTGACAGTCCAGATCATGTTTGATATGCAAATCAAAGACCATACCCCCCAAAAGGTAAAGCTAAAGTCCCCCCTCCAAATAATACACCAAGGGATGATCAAAGGAGAGATTCAATCCGATTCTCAATTTCCTTGCATCCAGCACGGGGCCCCAGAGTCCTGCGCTGCACCCTGGAAATCGTAATCGCTGCCGAGGCCAAACGGCGCCTCGAGCATGTCTGGCAAATTGGTGTCCCACATCATGTCGTCCCAGAAGCCGGAGAGACTGTTCATGGCATTCGGGTCATTTGTCCAGGCTGCATTGTTCATGCTCAGCGTGTGCATATCTGGAACCGAAGAGTAGTCGAAGGAAGACGGAGCATCGATATTCGCATTGTTGAAGTGATGTTGTTGATCCTGCTGCTCCTGACCCTGCGTCGAGCGATGCATCTTGTACGCCTGGTACAGTTTCTCTACAGCATCCATGCTGCGTTTCGCGGCGATGCTCCAGGGCTTGCTGCGTTCAAGGAAGGCGAGTGCTGTTTCGACGCTGGCGCACCATTTAGCTGTTTCGTCGGGCATGCTGGCGTCGCTGAAGAGCGATACGAGGGGTACCATGCACGCTTGGAAGGTAAACCACACAGCGTTCCATCCCGCAATCAGATCAGGCAAGCACTCGTTCGAAATGTCCTCGATGGTTTTGCTGGCGATTAGTCTGCATTTACTCACCGCAACCTTTTCCTCGGAGCTCAGGTTGCTGAAGGGACAGCGGCGAAGTGCGGCGCTGAGGAGCACCGGTCTGTGCAGCACTATGCGAATGTTTTGGAAGCGCCATTTCATGACGAAGCGTACTCTTCGCAGGAAATCAGGACATGACTCGTTCATGTTGGATAGAATGGACGGGAGTTCTTCGTTCCATTTTGTGATTTCGGCGTCGTAATTGGATGTTTCCAATGGAGAAAGCAACGGTGATTCAACAAGACGATCTTGGATTCTGGTTGCGATTTGACAGAATTCAGAGGCGTGGATTAGAGGCAGGACGCGCAATTGATCGAGGTATTCTGGGGTGTTGGGTTGGGGCATTAGGGTGGACTGGGGTAGATTGTTAATATATATAGTGTCTTGTCTCGATTTTCCGGATTCGGGTGAAAGGATTTGAGTCTCCACATGCAGTCCAGTCCCATTTTATACTGCATATATGTAGATAGGGGGGAAAGAGGAAGGAGGATTAGGTAGTCTTACCGATCGAGAAGCAATACCAGGCCGTAGCACCGTAATCGAAGGACCCATCCTCCCGAGCGACGGCCTCCCCGTTGTGGTAGAAGCCCACGCATCCAGACAAAACAAACTCCACCAAATCCTTCTCCTCATCTCCGGAGAAATTGAATCGTCTTCGCCCGGCGCAATCAAATTAAGCTGCTTCGACGGATCGCTCTTGGACGCATCGGAATACTCTCTATGCAAGCCCAATGCTGTTGCCATACGCAGCGTGCCACCCATAAGCGAATGGGCCTCATTGGGTCGGTTCAGGTAGTGCATATAGTATCCGCTCATGATGGCTAGTGCTTGCAGGACTTCGAGGTTGCCGCTGCCAAAGGACTCGAGGGAGAGATGCTGGCGGGAGCGATTGAAGTAGACGTAGTGGGCCTCATTGTCTGCAGTGGAGGACGCGAGAGATCCGAGGGCGAAGACCATGTTTAGAAGAGCGAGCCAGGGCGCATCTTTGCGGTCGCCGACGAGGTAGGTGGACCAGAATTTGCGTTCTTCGATAAGGGGGAAGAAGGGATGGACGCGTTCAAAGTAGCTTTCAATGAGCTCTTGGCCGTGGGCTTGCGGGGGGAGCGCATTGGGTCTGTTGTCTGCGAGTTCTGGTGGGGGAGATCCTGCTCTGCTGGGGAGTGCGGTTTCGTGGTTTGTTTGTACGATTAGAGGGCGGGCCTGGGGAGCACATTTGACGATTACTTTGAGGGCGGCTGTGATGGAAGATATACCAACGTAGGATGATATTCGGTCCACGGACATGGAAAGTCCATTGACATCATCAGAAATGCCTTGGACGCGTGCTGCGTGCTTGCGTGCTTCGTCCCAGAAAGGGTCCTCTTGCGGCGCCTGTTCGAGAGCCTCTAGACTTTCGGCGCCTTCAGACCCAGGGTTGATTTCTGAAATTGCTTGAGCATCTCCAGTGGATGGCGTGGCCGCCTGGGGGCGAGCCGGAGAGGTGAGGGCCAATTCGAGCAATTCTTCCCGTGGCAAGGCCATCAATGACTCGAGATCCCTGGCTGGATAGAGTTTGGTCAAGACAGCCTTGTACTGCTCGATGTTACTAGACAATTTGTCGACCAGCCTGTTGTTTCTTGTTCAGCATGCTGTCGGGCAGATTTGCTCAGCAAAAACATAATGATAGTGGTAGCTTACTTCCTGCTGGGGACGACCCTTTGTGCCGGTTTCGAGTAGCCGCATGCTTCGGGATGCTGGTACCACTGGCACTGGCCGCACGGCTGGGTACCATCGCAGCGGATCTTGCGTCGCCGGCACTCGACACAGGCATTGCTGGTGGAAATGCGGCGAGAGCCTGCTGGTCGTGTGGGTTTGCCAGAAGTACCATCGCCCTCGGCGCCGGGTGATCGCAGGCCGACCGAGGACTGGAAGGTGTGGAACATTATTGCGATTCTCTGGCGGGCGGCGGGTCCCTCTTTTCTCCTCGCCCGCAGTTGACGACGTCAACACTCACAGCACGCAGCTTACGAGAGCAATCGGGGGGAAAAAATGGGCCAGCTGCTCGCACGCCAGTATGAATCCGACAGGCATGAACGCTGTCGACAAAAAGGCCCCCAAATAAATGGATTTCGGAGAGAGGCAGCAGTTGAATGTAGGTGTGCAAGCGTGCAGAGGCAAGAGCCAGAGCCAGAGAAGGGCGAACCAAGATGAGAATAAAAAAGATATGGGGTAGGGCTCACAGGGGGAACCAAATCAATGTATAAGAAGGAAGATGCAGATGCCCGTGTGGAAGGGGTGGCGACCAGAAACGGAAGAATACAGGGTTGATATAGCAGAGGCAGAGGCAAAGGCAGAGAGGGTGAGAGCTGGCTGGACGAGGAAGAGAGTAGGTGTGATGCATATGGGTATGGGTTGAGCAGACCCAAAGTACCGTTTTCCCTCTTATTCAGGCTGCAGAAAGATTAGCACGCTATGCTGGCGATACCCATAATCCATACCCGGTCAGTCGCTCCCGAGCAATCGCCTTGTCACCATGTCACCATGTCGGGACCATGACCATGACGGAGGCCATGTCGCCAGGTGCTGTATGTGGGTTCGAGGTGTGTGTCGAGGCCCAGGACCAGTGCGCAAAAATGCTAAAGTAGGTTGAGGATTAGCCCCCGCATTATAACGTCCGGGTGATAGGGTAGCGGCTTGGACACTTGGACACACATACACCTCACCGACGATGTGAGGCCAAGCGAGATTGGGTGACATGCTTCGAGAAGGCTTCTATAGCCCGACGGGATATTGAGGGGGGTAGGGGGGGCAGCAATGGTATGGAATTGCTGCAAACTACTGTGCCAGCGGCAAGCTCCAAGGACCGAGTCTCCAAGCAGCGGGCGGCAGCGAGGCAATTGAGCGACAGTGCGGGCATGGATGAGGGCACCAACTCGAGGCAGATCAAGGGCAGCACCGAGGCCGAGGGGGGGTGAGCGATGTGAGTGATGATGAAAGGAGTTTCAGAGTGACAAGCAGCTACAGAGCAACGAGCAAGTGAGCAGCGACCAGCGACCAGCGACCAGCGACCAGCGACCAGCGACCAGCGACCAGCGAAAGCACGGCCGGGGGGGTCTGGGTGTGCCGATCGCAGGCCGTTCTGCGGACTCTTCTCCCGTCTGCCGACAGATTTCTCTGCTCAAGAAAGTCTGTCGCAACTTGCTCGACCCGGCCACCGGAAAGCTCGACGGCATGGCATCATGGCATCATGGCATCATGGCATGGTATGCTGTGCTGCGCGGTGCTGTGCAAGTGCAAGTGCAAGTGCAAGCGCCCGCACCCACTGCCACCGTTACGTCCCACCAAACACAACCAAGACCCGCCCCTCCTGCCTGCCCTACGCATTTTCTATGTATGTATGTATGTATGTATGTATGTATGTACGTACGTGTGCTCTACCGTCTTTCCACGCTTTTCTTCATACCGCAAACTTTTAGATTGCACATGATAATTATCTATGTCATTTTTGCAGGCCGTAGTGCGCCGCATTGGCCGGCACACAGCCTCCTACACTTAACTTGAGTTTTTTACTCTGCACTCTCTTGCATCTCTCTTGCGCGCCAGTCCGGATATCAATGCCAGGCACCCAAATTCACATAGCCTATAATGCCCTCACATATACCCCCGCCAATATCTCCCATGGCAGCGCGCCCCGACTTCATCCATTCCCTGCTTATAGCGCAATCCGCACGCACAGTTTGCAGACTCCACCTCCACCTCCACCTCCACACAATGTTCAATGTCACATCACCGCGCCAACTCTGCTTGCTCTGCTGCACCGCTGCACCGCTGCACGACTGCAGCCATTCATCGTGCCCGCCGACCCAAACACTTGTCCTCGACCACGGCCACAGGTCAATTCTGAATTTCCGCCTGCAAACCCAGTCATCAACATGCACACTATTCTCCACTTTTTTGGCTTTCAACTCCTACCATGCTCCCATGCTCCCATGTTCCTGCTTTACCTGGCTCCTGCCTTTGGTCTCGAGACTGCCTCTGCGTTGCTTGACTTTGCTTTGACTTTGGGTTGAGTCGAGCTGAGTCGGGTTGCTTTGCTTTACTTTGCTTTGCTTTGCTTCGCTTTGCTTTGTGTTGTTTTGCCTTGCTCAGCCTGCTCTTTCCTTGTGCTTTGTTGCTGCCGTGTCACGTCCCCCTCCCTCTCTCTCCCTCCTTCCTTCCTTTCCCAGGCTATCGGTGCTACACTCCATCACTCCTCATCCCCATCTCCACACCC